>CM029368.1:11280019-11312519 GCA_017165825.1 Hepsetus odoe
ATTTACATTTACAGCATTTAGCAGACGCTCTTATCCAAAGCGACTTACATGTCCTAATTACAGGGACAGTCCCCCTCCACATTCGAACCTGGGACCTCTTGAGCCATAGGTTCATAGACAAGTATCCTACCACTAGACCACCGCCACCCGGTGTGTCATATATATATATACATATTCTACACACACACATATATATATATATATATATATATATATATATATATATATGTGTGTGTGTAGAATATGTATATATATATATATATATATATATATATATATATATGTGTGTGTGTAGAATATGTATATATATATATGACACACCGGGTGGCGGTGGTCTAGTGGTAGGATACTTGTCTATGAACCTATGGCTCAAGAGGTCCCAGGTTCGAATGTGGAGGGGGACTGTCCCTGTAATTAGGACATGTAAGTCGCTTTGGATAAGAGCGTCTGCTAAATGCTGTAAATGTAAATATATATATATATATGCACAGTACTGTGCAAAAGTTTTAGGCAGGTGTGAAAAAATGCTGTAAACAAAGAATGCTTTCAGAAATATAAATAATTGTTTATTTTTATCAATTTACAAAATGCAAAGTGAGTGAACAAATGAAAAATCTAAATCAAATCAATATTTGGTGTTACTACCTTTTGCCTTCAAACCAGCATCAGTTCTTCTAGGTACACTTGCACAAAGTCAGGGATTCTGTAGGATTATAGTCGATGTGTGATCAACCAGTTTTACCAAACAGGTGCTGATGATCATCAATGTCACACGGAGGAGAAACACAGTCATGTTTGGAACAACCGACCAGCCGAGTTCCCTCAAAAATTGTGTGCAAGTGTGCCTAGAAGAATTGATGCTGTTTTGAAGGCAAAGGGTGGTCATACCAAATATTGATTTGATTTAGATTTCTCGTTTGTTCATCCACTGCATTTTGTTGATTGATGAAAATAAATATATATATATATATATATATAATGTCTGTGTGTATGTGTGTGTATTACAGAACCAGACAGTAAAGAGCTGCAAGAAGCTGTCAGCAAGACCACCTATCAGCATGACCTTACCAACCTTGAGCCTGCAACCACTTACTCCATCTACCTGAAGGCCTACTCACCCCTGGGGGCTAGTCAGGAGTCCAGCACTGTTGTTGCTACAACACTAGGGGGAGGTATGTAGCTGTGCATTGACTGAAAATGTCAATTCTTTTTCTCTGTTTACCCACTCTTCATCTCTCCTTGATGCAGCTGGAAAAAAAACATTGCATCTCAAAAAATGTTAAATGTACTGGAGAAAAAAAAAAACCATCTCTAATAATTCTGTTTTTTATTGCCCAGTAATTTTGCACAATTTAATTCAATTCATTCATTCATTTAAATTAATCAGTAAAAGAGGCACCGATGCTTGCAGATTGTGTGAAAAGGGCAAAAAATGTAAAAAACAGCAAAGTTTTAGGTAAAAGCTTTTTGCGTGAGACATTTATTGATTCATTTATTGATTCAGGTTATTACAGAATCCTTATTATGCAGTTCATTCTTGATATTTCATGCAGCTTTCTTTCTTTTCTCGACATACATGTTCTGTTTCTCTATATAATATATACATATAATAATGATAATAATGATCTCATTCTATTTACCCATCCCTAGTTCCAACTCCTCCTGCATTCTTCACTAAAGTGGCGAACAGTACATCAGTGCAAGTCCTGTGGGAGCTGCCCAATAAGCCAGGCAGGGTGGAGGGCTTCAGGCTTTCCTACCGCAGGGTCCCCCACGGGGCGTTCCAGGACCCACTTCTGATGTCCTGTCACACTAATGCCCACACCATTACACATCTTGGTAAGCAAGAGTGTGTATATGTGTCTGTGTATGCACACTGTTGAGCATGCGTTTGTAGATGTATTGACGTTAGATGACATGTCTTATACCATACTGAGCATATGTTAAGGTCCAATATGTGAACTATTTAAATTCAATGCCATTCGATTGGCATTCAGCAGCATGAACTGTGATTAAACTCAGAGCTGTATCACTATAATCACTTTATTATGATACTTATCATTTTAGCAGGACACAGCTGTTCATTTGAAAAGACATCTTATGTAATGACGCACAAATTCTTTGCAAATCATTTGATTGGCTGCTTAGTCTATGTAATGTAGCACAAAGCATAATTTTTTTGAAATAATATAACTTTTACCCGATGAGTTGAACTGGAAGTGTTTAAGTAAAAATATCACCAGACTACACTAGACATTGGCCATCCTTTACCGGAGCTGACCGTAATGAGTGATTAAAGAATGCTTTCAATACTAAAGGACTGGTAAACAGACAGATCACTCTCTAGACTGTATGCTGTTCATAGTGTGTCAAAGAATACAATTAAGGGCAGAAACACTCTCACAGGATCTCATGGGGTTTAGCAAGATTCAAACAACTGATAAGCCTCAAGAACTAAAAAGCATTCAACTTACTACAGAGTACAGTTTGGGGACAGTTTGGAGGAGTCTTATAAACACAGCACATGAAGTTAAATCTGTACCAGATGTGTAGAGAAAGAAGGCTAAAAACAATAAAGCAACAAGCAGGAGCTGGACAATGTCTGTATTGCCAGGAAAGATGCTTTACAGCACTACACAGTAAAAAATGTGTTTTTACCTTAAAAATGTTTCTGGACGTTCATTGAACTAACAATTTTAAGGCAGCATAATCATTAGAAATATCATATTGCAGTTTATGCATCTGAGATGTGTGGGGTGACTGAACTACTATGGGATTTTTGAGGGATGACTTTGCAATGTTATTTTAGATCCTGGTGCTGTGTATGAAATCAAACTTGTGGCCTACAATGGAAATGGGGAGAGTGACTGCTCAAAGAGACTCGTATCATTGGCAGAGGATGGAACTACTGCAAAAAACAGAGGAGGTAAGACCCTTACACTGGCTACAAACCCAGAATGAACTAAAATGTGATACGAAAGTATCTGATTTGGTATTTTTTAGATATGTTGGTGGGAAGTGCAGGCTGTCACTGTTAACCTTTTGATGTCTCTTTTGCTCAGGGGAAGAGAGACAGTGTAACTGCAGGGACGGCGAGGGTTCCTTAGGGGGTATAGTGGTTGGAGTCCACATCGGCATGGCCTGCATCATATTCTGCGTGCTGTTCCTCATGTTTGGTTATCGGCGCAGGTATGATGCTGCTTCTGTTTTATTTCAGTGGTAAAAAAGCAGTCTGTAACAGGTTGAACCTTTGATGGAAAGAGTTAATATGTTGGTTTTGCTGAGCTATTCAAATGTAATTACAGTTTGTTGGGGCAGCAGATTACAGCCTGCAGTTGTTTCTGTTTTGATGTCAAGAAATCCAAACAACAGCAACAATATAGAGCGATTTTTTTCCTGCAAAACAACACTATAATAGTGCTCAACAGCAAATCATGATAACACATTTTGTCTCTACAGAAAATTGTACTTTATAAATATTTAGTTTGCAGATTCTACTTAAATACCATGAGCTACAAGTCGGAAGTGGTTAATATTGAACTACAGCATGAATTTGTTACTAACATCAATAACTACAAAGTAATCGGATGCTTGTTCACAGTGTTGGAATGCTGTCTTTAGTTTCTTCTGCAGGAAGGGCACGCAGGACAGCTGGTCTGTACCTAGAGGAGAGGATGGAGGACACCATGCTCTGAGCAATGGCATTTCCAAACATGAAGTGACACACCAAACTCATGCAATTGAACTTGTGTCCCAGGTAAAGTTTACTTACGGCAATGGGTCATAAAGATCCTCCCCAAGGTGTTTTTGTGTAGTAAGGACATCTTTAGCAGATGCATGTCACTGTCACTCTAAAACCTTTTAACGGATTGTGCGAACATTTCTTTTTACATGGGCTAAACTTGGAATTAAATAGTGACTACATTTACAAATATCCAGTTAAATTGCAATTAAATTGAATGATTTTTGATGTTGATGACTTTCAGAATTAAGCTATAAAAGTTTTAAGATTCAAGATTCAGATTTTTGCTCTTTGACTAGGTCTAGGAACTGCTCCTATATGTCAATAAGGTGCTTTGTGCATGGTGCAAGTGTTTGACATGGTGATGGATCGCAGCCTATGAGAATTACATAGAAACAAGGTCACAGCTTGTGAAGGGGATGAATTGCTGATCAGGCAATCAGGTGATTTATTGCTGCAAATAAGTCCAACTGATTTTTGCATCTGTTTTTTTCCACAGGGTCAAAACCAGGCTTGTCCAGCACAGTGCCAGGTTCTCATAGAACAGCACCCAGCCAGTCTGCCTGGTACAGGTGCGGGCAATGGGTAGCATTGGCTCTAAATCCATTATACAAGCACTTCGCCTCCCTGTGGTTTCTTCGCTCGGTCTGCCCACCAAAGCCGCCTTTGAACCCCAATTGTATGCTTTTTGTGTCTAGTTTCTCTTAAAAAAAAACAGAAGAAAAACCCCAAAAAAACAAAATAACAACTGAACATCTGCTGCTATCGATGATTAAGGGCTTACCTGGCTTTTCCATGGCCTCAAAATAAATATTCATTAGCAGCAGTAGTAGAGAATTATTCTGCAAAAACTATATTAGCAAAAACCTTTCTTTTGCTCCTTCCTTTGGGACCAAATCTTAATGCCTTTAAAATCTGGGCCAACCTGTTCACATAGGAAAAACACATTATAGCCTTAAAAAGTAACAAAACATCAGCTAACATTTTAAGAGCATCAGTTTCTGAGCGCTGCACTTCAGTTGACAACGCCAAAGGAAGTACAGCACCAAAGCAAATGAGAAAACAAACTTTTAATTATGTCTTAATATCAGAGAACTGCTTATCCCAAAAATGTCCTCTTAGCTATGGTGTCCTCTTGTAATAAGACATTCTAGACATTACACAAACTAAGCTCTAATGAACTCCTAGGGCGTAGGTTTAGACAGATCTGTTAAAACTGCTGAATTATAAATAGTGCCAGATTAGCTAGACACAATAAGACTAGCTACATTGTTTTAATTTGAATGGTTAAGGAGCTTGTTTTAGCCAAGAAATGCCAATATGCTGCCTTGTGAATGCCTGAGTCTGACTGAACTGATTGTTATGATCTTCACCTTATTAGCCTCGAGGCAGGCCGACTTGAAGGAAACATAAAGGCGATTGTGCCCCACCCTTCCCTGAACTTTTTTACCCTTTTCCCATCCAGTAATAACCCGCCAAAAGCATACCTCCAAAGATAACTACCTCAGAATGTTTGAGCCATTGCTAACATGAGACTGCTGCTGTTTCAGCATGCCTACCTCAGCCAAAAAAAGACTCTAGTTTGTATTTCTCAGATTCTTAGAATGCTGGCCAACATTTAGTTGTTTGGTATTCAAGGAATATGATTGATTAGCACTCTCACACTCTGAGACTGTCCCTTTGATTTATGGGCCCCATTAGTTGAACTTCATGCTGCCCTTTACCCCCAGAGCCAATGCCAGTGTCTGTGCCAAGTCACCTCCAGAGCTTGCAATTGAAGTGTCCACATGGCTGCCTCCATGAAGAGTCTGACCTCGGTTCTGACCCATCATTGCTGCTGCCTTCAAACCAAATGCCTCAGCAAACCAAAACTGAGGGTAAACCAGTGAAACCTACTTCCAAACCCCAACCGTCCTGGATTGATTCTCAGCAAAAGATCAAGATTTTTCTGACAAGTGCAGATGAGCATAACAATGCAATCTAAACCTGGAATATTTTCCAAGATTCTTTGACAGAAGTTCCTTTTCAAGATTTTGTTTCATAGGCTTACCAGCATGCAGTATGGATGCTGCACTGAGCTACGTCACACTAACTATGGCTTGGATTCTGCCAAATTACGTCTTGACAAAGGATTTACCTACCTCCAAAGAAAATGACAAGAGATTTACTCTGAAAGGAGTCTTATTTCAAAGAGTTTCATCCTACTTAACGGAACCTAATCCTTCATGGAAAGTATAGACCTTAAAGAACTGACCATCTCCCTTTTTGACCTTGTGGGAAATGAGATGTTCTGGCCTTTCTATGGAGATTGACCTCAGAAACCCATGAAAGCTAGGTCTCAGAGGACAGCACATATCTCATGTTCATCCTTTGGAAGCATGCTTGCTAAAGACCAGAAGATGCTCACAGACCCAAAGTTTAATGGAAAACTGATCCAAAGTGTAACAAGTCAAGCCAGTCAGCTCTTTAGATGCCAAATTTGTTGCCGGTGGAACTCACAGGTGCTGTGAGGGGAAGGTTGAGATCTCATTGAGAGAAAGCAGCACCTCAGGATTCTCTCTAGGAATGGCACCATATTCCAAGCATGATGAGAAATAGCTTTTGACAGAAAAACACACTTAATGATATCCAAAGATGTAAAAAATTGAATGGTTTTTGTTTCTTTTTCTCCAAAAAACATTTTAAAGAGAGTGCCATTGTGTCAAAGTCTTGCTAGTTCCTGTTACAAGGGAAAGTCGAAATGAAAAGTGCTTTAAGTGAAGTAAACCAAATGCTTCATGCCAATTTGCTGCCTTTAAATGAGGGTGCCTGTTTAAGCCTTGATTCACAGTGTGTGAGTTTCCATGATATCCTTATTCTGACTTCCTTCTGTTGACATGGAACTGTCACATTTTGTTTGGATTACCATTTAACTTTAAAGAATAACCAAAATGAAAATGGGATATATTTTCACTGAGATTTTCTATGTTAATACCATAGAGGTACCAGCTGTGTCCTCTATTTATGATAGAGTTGAAAATGCCAAATACATAGACTAATAACAATGTAACCAAATACCTTGTATCTATTTTAACATTCATAGTCTTTATCTTTTGTAACACTCCCTTAACCAAAGCACAGAAACATGCATGTATGTACATCATGCATGTATGGTGTAGTAATGTATGTATATATAGGTGTGTGCTCTGTGGTTGGCTAACCGTCGGTAAAACCTTGGACTAGTAGTGGTCCTATTTCCTAAGATTACCTTAAAAAACAGATTCAAGGGAACTACTATTTTTACAGTAACTCATGAATGGAACCAAAGAACTTGACTGTTTTATGGTGACTTATCAGGAAAGCGACTTGTTTTTTGTTTGTGTGTTTTTTTTTTTTTTTATTTTAGCCAAGCCTTAGAAGTAGGTTAGCATTTGCAAAGTCAGCCTAGATTCTGGTCCTGGTATATGTGACTTAAACCTGTCTTTTGCACCGGTTGAAGGAAATAGACCTGCTTTCCCTACTATGCTCCATGGTTGCCTTTTACAACCCCAATGAATGTTAAAGGTTTATTCATGTCTTTCATAGACTTCATTCCTGTCCGTGTTTCCTGAACGAGAGACGTAAAGCAAATGTGATACCAAAAGAAAAAGAAACATTTTTTTGTAGGGAGAATTTTTGGATTTTTTATACTGTATAGATGGTTTTGTCCAATGGTAGGCCATAGATTTGAAATACAAAACACTGTTTGCTGGTAGGAATTACTTTCCTTTTTACCCCTCCCCTTAAATTTTGCAGTATTTTCTGCAACTCAAAGAAAATGAAGCCAGAAACCATGTTTAATTTGATGAAAAATATGTGATTAATGTTAATATTATAATTATTGTTATTATTATTGTTTTTATTTTTTTATTTCTCCTTTTTATTTGTTATTATAGAAGGGGAACATGTGGAAATGCTTGGTAGGAACATGGAACAAAAAAACAGTGGGTCAAAGACAGTGTTATATTTTGTAAAGACAAGAACAGAAAGCTGATCATTCAAATGAAATGTTCGATGGCATCTGAAACCATTCTCCTAACTTAATATTTCGTTCACAGCAATTTAAGCTTTACGTTTACTAACACTGACCTTTTGACTCACTAGTTAGAAAATAATTAAAAGGAAAAAAATGTAGAGCGCTAGCATTTCTGGGCTAGAATTAATGGTAAGGGTTTGTTTTCTTTTGCTTTGTCATTTTAAACTGAACCCAAAAAGCTTTAAACATTTTGAGGCCGAGATGTCTCAAACCAAAAAGAAAAACAGAGAGAGAGAGACAGGTGTGGATGTAAAAGTATGCCAGCCACAAAAACAAAGAAACCAATTGTATTTATTTGTGTTTTTGTGATACTTGGAGTAGAAAAGAGGAATTAGGCTCCCTTTCACATTCAGAGCGCAGAGTCGACTGACCTTTGGTGCCCCGTCCACAGGCGTGTTCTTCTCTGAAGCTGGACAGACTTTACACACAAGTCAGTCTTCGTTAAAAAACAGTTTTTTGTGTGTGTGTAAAATGATTTATTTTGTACACAATTCAACATAATTATATGTCAAAAAGAAAAATAAGGTTCCATGCACAATGCCTAACATTTTAAACTGGCAGCATTATGTAATGAATCTGAACTCCAGCCTAAATTCTTTAGGTTGAATGAGATTCTTCTTTAAAGCTTATCCAAGCTCACAACTGTGGAGGGGAAAGAGCTTACGTGAGAGCAGCGCAGCAGTTGTAGGATGTCAGCTAATTTGCCTGTGAGATGTGAAAAGGTGTGAGGTGCGAGAAGAATAAAGAGAAGTGAGAGATGTGTGGAAGTCACATCGGTCTGGGTGATTGTAAAAGCTTGTTTGCTAGAGCTCCTCTAATTGGCCTGGCAGCAGAGTTCTATTGATTGTGCCATCATGCAGATCTGTAAGGAAAATAGATCAAGCTGCTAATTCCTCTCCTTTACTCCTTCTAAATATCTCTTTATAGGTCTGAAAAGAAAGAAAATGCTTATATTACACCTTCACTGTCTGAATCTTCATTGTGTAAGAGCTTGGTCTCTTTGATTGTGGTTACTTTTATGGCAGCACTGTCTCTACTTTCTGCTTATCCTTATGCGTTATAATTTCACAGCGCAAATACCAAATAAAAACAAAGAACAAGACTTTTGTTGTATGAATCCTCTTTTTTTTACCTTAATTTTCTAATCTGCTAAGAACTAGAGCCTTTGAAACTGTGGAAATGAATTTTTCATTCATTATTTACAGATAATGCAGAATACACACAATATAGAAGCAATATACATGAAGTGTGTGTGAATGCAAAAACAGAAACTGAACTGGTATAATAAAAGATGATGAGGAAGACCAAAGAGGAGGTTTATGGACGTGGTGAGAGAGGACATGCATTTGGTTGGTTTGAAGGGGGAAGATGCAGAGGACTGGAAGAAATGGAGACGGTTGATCCGCAGTGGCGACCCCTAAACGGGAGCAGCCGAAAGAAGAAGAAAAAGAAGATTTAACAGTCAGGCTTTTCAGGTAGATCTTCAAAAACACAAACACATGGTATTAGTTTAAAAAGTGTTGCCTCAGCAAGTCTGACCTGTTTCATGATAAAGCCTTGTGTCACGTTTTATGATCCTGCATGTAGCTCTAACAAAACAACGCAGAAAATACCTTTCATTGCAAACAACACAACTGACCAATGCTGGTGTGCTGCAGGCTGTAATGGTCGTATTAGTCGGCCATTGCGTCACCATTGCTGATTCTGGGCACATAGCTCTTAAATCTTTTTGTCTCTTATGTACACTGAGCCTCTAGAGATCATATGGCATTAGACCTAACTAAACTCCAAAAAAGTAACACTGTGCTAAGGTAGAGCTGATTGCCCCAGAGCTCCATTGTTGCTGGAAACCAATTGAAGTTCACCATTACAAGGTCATTAGGGACCACAGATAATGGATGCATGCTGGTGTATTTAGCATAACAAACCATTTCAAACCTTCTTTATAGTGACAGTTGATTGTAATTGCGTCTTGTAGCTCTGGCTGATAAATCCCTCAAATGACTCATCTGTGCATCTGTGCAGGGGCTGTTACTGGATCAGGCTGCCAATATCTGTTTTAGAATGGACTTTTCAGTCCCATAGCATGAGGTTACTCAGGTGTATATCAGCCTCTGCATATAGAAGTTTTTTTTGTTTTTTTATTGATGTGTTCCTGTGCAATAGTCAGTTCAAATTGTTCACATTGGTGGTGATAGAAGCAAGATGACTGGCAACCAATGCCACTAAACTACCTCACAGAGAGCCTGAAATTGTGAGATAGACAACCCCCAGTTCCTTACACCACCACTATAAAGAACTTGGAGTCCTTAAGCTTTTCTACAATGATTACATATTAAAACACTATGAATGTTTAAATCTCACAATTTCAAAATTTCCTTTTATTATAAAAGACACACAAAAATGCACATGCTAATATCTGTATCATTTAGCAGCAAACACACACACACACTCACCTTTATGCTGTTACCATGGAAACTTTGCCCTTTGCGCTCTTTCTGTCCCCACTCAGGAGACATTCCCTGAAGTCACACTGTGTGCTTTAACTATATCACAATAATATTAGGAGCTACAATCAATTAAGCATTTAAGTTGAAGTAAATTCTAAGGTTAGAAGGCAGGCACATTAAAAAAGAAGCATAACTACGTGCATAAAGATTATACCCTTATTACACACTTTCTCTTGATGCTCTGGAGCAGTTGCACATGAGTGTAATGTCACCATAGTGGTTTTGGGAGAAAGCAGGTGTTAGTAAAGTATAGGACCTCTAGGAAAGCTTTTGGATAAAGTAGTCGTGAATATATTGCCTGATAACTGAGACATTGATTTATAATATTTTTGAAAGAATGTTTTGGCCTAACCTCTGGTCTAACCTAGTTATTACATTCAGTTCAGGGTGAAGATATCCATAAAAGGGCCAAATGATACTCAAATATATATTTTTTGATTTATCATAGTTTACCTTTATCAATCTTTAATGCGCAATGCAGAGGCCCATAACCTGAACAAGTAATGCTACTGTGACTGAAGGCGAACACATTCTCACAGCAGTTATCCAACATAGTATGGTGCATACAGAAACTTTTCAGACCCTTTTAATTTTTCCACATCTTGTCATGATTCAGAATGATCTCATCAAGCTACACACAAACTACAAAGTTTTGGAGAAGAAAACAAGAACAATACAGCACTGAAAGGGCCAAGGAGTGCAGTATTCTTCATTATTCTCAAAAGGAAGAGATTTGGAACCAGTAACAGTCTTTACGGATGTGGCTTATAGAGGATGGAGATCCTTACAGAGGGACAACCATCACAGCAGCACTCCACCAATCAGGCATCTATGTTAGAGAAGCCAGATGGAAACCATTCTTCACTAAAATGCACATGACAGCCTGCTGGGAGTTTGCCAAATGACTTTCAGACCATTAGAGGCAAAATCCTTTGGCTTAATGAAAAGAAGATTGAACTTTTTGGTCACAGTTCCCAGTGGCATGGTTGGAGGAAACCAGGCTCTGAGCCTCACCTCATTAATAGCAGTTAAACACGGTGGTGGCAGCATCATGCTGTTGGGGATGTTTTCTGTGACAGGGACAGTGTGATAGGATATTCTCTTTCTCTCTCTCTCTCTCTCTCTCTCTCTCTCTCTCTCTCTCTCTCACACACACACACACATACACTCTTAAGAGATTAACCTGAATAAAACTGCTTTGACTGTGTAAAACGGCTTTCATTCTTACACACAGTTGGATTTAGAGCTGTTCTACTAGTTGAGATGTTTTAATAAGGATGCTTTTGCAATCTTGTCCTCAGCTGATGATGAACATATTATACATGGATTTTTTTGCTTATTTTATACAGGAGTTGTGGTTTTTGCCCTTGTTTATGTTTATATATTGTAACATCCACCACGTGTCTATTGAGAGAATTACTGGGAACATTGGTTTATCTTGCCATAGACACATTGTTAAAACATGAAACTTAACCCCCCCATATTATGTATATGAGTGTTTTAAATGCTTAATGAATGTACTGACTTGACCTTTTGTTCATGGACTCTAATGAATAACATTATACCTACCTTCTGCTCTTTTCCCTCTCATGGTAGTTAGTTTGATTTTGTATTCGGCGGAAACAGCAGTGACCCATCAACCCTTCCACTAATACAGGAGGAGGGGTGATTTAATAGCAGCACCTGTGTAATTACTTTCAGGCATGCTGGCTGAACAGAGGGAGCGCTGAATCAGAGCAGCTCTGGAGGTTTGTCGTTCATTCAGCTCAGTAAACTTCAGAGAAAGAATTTCACAAATTCAATTCCTCAACAAGACCCCATTACACTGTTCATCCATGTGAAAAACCAAAGTAACATTTCATTGTTTGGGTTTGAGCTGACAGGAATGATCGAGCAGAACAGAATAGCAGAACTATGAGTGTATGCAGCATATGATACATTTAAAAGCACCATTTACAGGGTACTACACACTTTATTCAGCGGTTGCCTAGTGGTTAGGGACTAGTCCCCAGGATGGGAAGATCGTGGGTTCATATCCCTTACCAGTAAGTTGCCCCGAGGTACCCTTTAAATCTCATAATCTCTGCCTCAACCCTCTTCAGAGTGGAATGTAGAAGCTGCCACAACTCTGAGGTGGTGGTCTAGTGGTAAGATTCTCAGCTGTGGAGCATCTAGTCACCTTCCTGATCCATTCCTGAATAACGTCCGCAGCTCCTGTTGGAATGTGGGGACGGTCCTCATTATTATGTATAAACATTGTCTGCCACTGCCCACAACAAATGCTGGAGCTGATTTTGCTCTGAGTGAGACAAGCCCTCACACTTTTACCGCAGGGTCTGCAGCTGTCTAAGTAGGAGTGATCCACTGCATAATGTTCAAGCTGGCACAAGCCAGGGCCCGGCTCACACACCACTCCTTTTGTCCTCCACCACCACCTGATCTTCGTTCCAGTTGCACTGAAGGGTCTGGTTTTTGGTCATGCTCTCCAGCTGTCACCATCAGAGTTTCCACATGAAGTCCCTGTGCAGTTTTTGCCTTTGCTGCCTCACTTCTTGGCAAAATACTGCACATTGGGCCTCATGGTGAATTCCCAGTAGCCTCCGGAGCAGGAGACACATGCCATAGATAGGTTTGATGCTGCTCCACTTGAGCTGGGGCCTCCTAGCATACCGAGCCTACTTTTGGGCTTGTGCTAAGAACAGTTGTACCCTCCATCAAATCACCCACTCCTGCCAGACTGAGTGTTCCAAAGGCCTGCCAACAACTGACTCTGGAGTGTGTGATCATCAGTGTCTTCCGTGATAGCTTCTTTCAAAGCAGTGAATAAATATAGTCAAAACCAACATGTAGGCAAAGCTAAGTAAAATTGTGTACACTGGTCTAAGCTATGCTAAAGCACCATGGAGGAAACAAAAAACACACATCTTGGTCATTATCCATCAACAGTGTGCCTACCTTTCAGAAATGATTCATGAATGGTTTGAAAAACATGGCAAAGAGTTCAAGGTTTCAGATTCCCCAGATCTCTGTTCATTCAAGCATTTGTGGGATGTGCCAAAGTGAAAGTGACTATTCTTGTCATTGTGCGAACACACAGTACAGTACACAGTGAACCACAATGAAATTGTACTTCTGCATTTAACCCATGCACGAACACACACCATGCAGCAGCTATGAAAGAACCCTGGGAGCAGTGACGGGGACGGTACCTTGCTCATTCTGTGGCCAACTCCCTAACCACTAGGCCACCACTGCCCCGTAGATGGCATTTTTTGCCTTTACTTTTATTTTGGAGACTGATGTTTTTTTAATAAAATTATATATAATTTATATATATTATTTATAAAAAGGATAATCTTATAAATAAGAACATTGTTAATAATTTATTAAGTCAACAAATAATCAACTTTTCAGCAACATAGTTTATACTCATTAGACCTGCTGCATTGACACTTACAATAAGTTAGATGAGCATTGATGTGAATATTAATATTTCAGACCAGCTTTCTGATCCGGGTCATGCACGAGCGGAAAATTGTCAGTAAAGAACAGGCTTGAAATAAGCACACATCAGTGGAGTGGGCCTGCATTATAAACAGTGATCGGCTCTCGGCTGGGGGTTTATTTTCTATGAAGATATTGTGTTTGTTTAGTGAATTATAACTCCATGCTCTTCGGCTTGTGCAAACATTATGATTTTCCACCTGCCTTCAAGAGCAGCGCAAAGACTGCAGCCGCGCTCCTCAGACGAGAAATGTTCATGCTTAGAATTGAACAGATAATTCTTCTCTGTGAGCTCAAGACAGTCTGTGCCAGTTTTTAGATCTGTTCTTAGAATTTATCACATGCTCTGGGTCGTAGATCATCTGAATTGAATCAATAAAGGAATTTTTTATCCTCCGGTTATGATTCATTACATGCCATGGAGCAACAGTGCTCTCATCCATACTGTAATTTTCTCATTTACTGTTTTCTCTTTTTGATTATTCATGTTTCGTATGTTTGTATGAATGAACAAAGAGCACAGTTTATGAATCGTTATCTGTTTAAGGCTTCTTGGTTAAATTATTTTTTTGTGGTAGCGCTAGATAACATGTACTTGTCTTACTATATCTATATAATTTATAATGAATTGTTCTTTATTTCTTAAATTTTACAGCCCAGAAAAAGAAGAGATTCCTGTCCATATAAATATTAACCCAAAAGGGTACAAACACTGTAAATGTACATGCAAAGTTAAAACATACAGTTGTGCACCTGAAATGAGTTTAAGTTCTAACACTACTCAGCACCATCCACCCCAGCAACCAGTGAAAGTTAATAATGGAATATATTTTCCATAAATGTTCCTCTTTATACAGAAATGCTAACATAAATGTTAATGTTAACATTAATGTTAATTGTAATGGTCCTAAACCACATGGACTGCGAGAGGTTTTTGGGGTGTATTTTTATAGAAACAGTTTGGGCTATTAGGGTGACTATTGAATGCTAGTGCTTTTTAGCAGTCTCAGCATTTTTTATTTTACTTGGTCATTTTTTTCATGTGATGCAAGTACTACCATTGCTTATTTACATTTGTTGCATTTAAAAGGCAGCAGTGGCCTAGTGGTTAGGGTTAGGTTAGGGATGATCGGAGGATCAGGGGTTTGAATTCCCAACAGGTTGCCCTGAGGTACCCTTGAGCAAGGTCTTGCTCCTCCCTGCTGGCAACCAGGGGGTGTCTCCCCCTGTCCTTTGCCCTGTGTGTGTTGGACTCCAACACCCCCCCCCCGCGACCCTGTTTGGGACAAGCGGCAGACCTCTTATCCAGAGCGGCTTCCATGTCCTAATTACAGGGACAGTCCCCCTGGGTTAAGGGTCTTGCTCAGGGACCCAGTGCTGGTAGTGCCAGAGGTGGGATTTGAACCTGGGACCTCTTGAGCCATTGGTCCATAGACAAGTATCCTACCACTAGACCACCCTCAATGCAGATACAATTTATGAACCTTTCAGTAACTGAAAGGATAGTAAGCGGAGCCTCTTTGTACTGGTCTTTGGATAGCTCTGTTCTCCTTATGTGTACTTGTCTTTCAGAGATCGTTATTTTCAGTGATGGAGGACCAGCAGCTGACACTCTAGTGACAATGAAACACCAGAGATCTAAAGCCTGTGAGCTGTGTGTGTGTGTGTGTGTGTGTGTATGTGTGTGTGTGTGTGTGTGTGTGGAGGATAACGGCTCTGCATGCACATAGCATACTGCAGGGTATCCCTTCACTTTTCACCTTTGTTATCCTTTCATCATCCCATCACTATTCCCCCTTTGCCCTCACACCCCTTGTCTTCTTCTTTTCATCTTTTATTTTTCTGTGAAAGGTTGCTCTAATAGCTTTCACCCAACACCTTCATTTCATTGTTGTCAATCATTTCTAAAATGTATGTGGGACTTCCTTTCTTTCCACAGCTTCCAGACTGCCCTTACCTAGTGGTAAGGTACTTGTTCCAGTGTTCAGAAGGTTGAGGGTTTGAGTCCCACTCCATTGCAGTCGTCTATTTTTACACGACTATTCTCCAAACATTTTGTGTAACTATACTTTAGAAAGCACCATATAAAAATGATATCTGTTCAAGCTGACTGTACTTGTTGTGCTTCACTGGAAAAACATCAGTCTAAGCTGGAAAACTGATTATGATTGCAAAGAGAACCAAGATGATAAATACAGCACAGGTTGTTTAACAGTTTATTTTTCATACATATTCTATAGATTAGGGAGAGAATATTACATTTAGAAGCTTTGAAAAAATATTCTACATTTGATGTGTGCACGGGGTAACTATACAAAGGTGTTTGAAAATGATGTACAATAGGTTCATTATACAAAGGTCCTAGAAAAATGGTGACTCTTTTACAATTCTCTGATTTTTTACATAAATGAGAACTCAAATGTCACCAAATTTCCCATTC
Source organism: Hepsetus odoe (assembly GCA_017165825.1). NCBI lineage: Eukaryota > Metazoa > Chordata > Actinopteri > Characiformes > Hepsetidae > Hepsetus > Hepsetus odoe. The sequence continues at coordinate 11,296,270 of CM029368.1, forward strand.
CAGACCATAACCCAGTAAAACTGTTGTGGCAGGACATGAAGTGTACAAGAAAGAAACAGTTCTCTAACAAGCTCAACAGGCAGGACTAATTAAAACATACAGGAAGCATTTGACATTTTTACTGCTCAAGGGATCCCGCCAGATTTCAAACAGCAATTCACGTAAATTGGCCAAAAAAACATTTAATTTGGAATAACAGTAAAAAAGAAAATAAATTAAAAAAAATCTATATTTGTTTGATTGGATTAAAAGGTCTTCAAATCAATTAGAATGACTTAAAGACCTTCTCACAGTTATGTTTATTTATTTATTTTAGATTTCTCATGATGAGAGTAATATTTCTAGACTTTTTGATTAATTTTATGACATGTATTTCATTAATCTTGCAGTGGCAGATAATTATGCTTTTCACAGAAATAATGCTTAGTATGTGACAGTGCAGAGAGATGATGTCACTTGATAAGACAATGTTTGTTAATCTGTTATTCTGCCAACAGCAATGCGGTACATTGATTACAAATCGATTATCTATCTGTTAGTCACAAAAACACATAACATGCTCCTGTTTCAGTGTTCCTGCCTGTACATGTAAACATAGTTTAGATTTCAATTTAATCCCACACTTCTAGGTCCCTCCACGCTTGTCATGCTGCCCTGGTCTCTCAGTGTGATCTTCATGAATGCTGTACGAGTGGAAAAAATTCAAAGGCAACCGTTTGAAAGGTGTCAGTGAGACATCCTGCAGGGCTTTTCTATTCAAGATTAATGGAGCATTGTCAGTGTACTATGATATTCAGCAGCTTTTCATCATGCTTTTCAGATATGTGTGTATTACTCTAATATATGACCCACATACGTTTTTAGAGTGTGATCATGGTTGTCAGTAAACATGGCCGGCTGTAAAGTACAATCCTGGCATACACATCTGTGTAGTAAGAGCGAGTGAACAAGCTCCTTCAGTGCTCTAAAGAGCCCACTAGCCCTCAGCCTAACAGTCTGACTGCCCACCTGCCTCAGTCTCTCTCCATTATAAATGTACTCAGAGTGGTTGGTCCCAATGGACATGCACACCACTCTAATTATTTATCTCAGGACAACACGTGCGTCCTTAATAACATCCCCTGCTAACTGGAATTAACATACAGGAAGTGCCACAGATCCTACTGCCATCAGACAAACACAGTCTAGGAGGGAGAAAGATGGTGACTCACCACTGAACTGACACTGAACTAAAGAAAGGCACCAGCATGTTCCCTTATGAATGATATATGCCTTAAAAGTACTGCACAGCTCCAGTTAGACACACGCTCACACGTTCAACAGAGGGCCGCACTGCACTGATTAGGTTAATCAGGGTTCTAGTCAATGTTACCCAACAGGCTTTAATTTAAAGAATCTGAAGAATTGAATCCCAAACAGACTTACAGTAAGTTGTAGTTAAGTTAATAATAATAACACCAACAATAACAACAACAACAACAATAATAATTATAATAAAATTAACAACAACAACAAAAACAATAATAGTAATATAATAATAATAATAATAACAACAACAATAATGCAATTAATAGTGATAATAACAACAACAACAACAACAATAATAATAACAACAATACTAATGCAATTAATCATGATAACAACAACAATAATGCAATTAATAATAATAGAATATAACAACAACAACAACAACAATAATGCAATTAATAATGATAACAACAACAATAATAATAATAATAATCATCATAATAATAATAATAATAATAATAATAATAATATGCAAGCTCCCTGCAGAAGAATTAACTACCCATATGAAATCCTTTAGTAGATAATGTGAAATGTCACCCACTCTGTATTAGATGCTATTTGTGGATCCAATTACTAAATTATATTTTTAGTGGGCTTTCATTTTGGTGACACGTTGAAAACATTAATATATCTCAGGTCATCCAGTTCAGCGAAGGTCCGCCATTCGTTTTACTAACCTGTCATTTTGCCAGGATTCAAATCCCTGTGAAAGCAAATGAGACAAATTACCGGTGTGAAACTATTATTAAACACAATGTATTTTACAGTTAAATGGCTCTGTTAAAACAGAAACGGTCTTCTTCCGTGACCTAATGATTCACCGACTGCATTGTGTCTCTTGTGTCTTTGACTGGAAACCGGAAAGCACAGTCAGTGACACTGAATCGTAACATTTATCTGCAGAATAGATCATTACTGTCAATCGGTGACCTGTCTATTGATAAAACTGTACAGCAGGAGCACCATTTGTAACCAAAGGTTGAACAACAGACCCTGAATGCACATTATCCATTATTATAAATATTATTCCCTATTTTGCTCTTCATGTTCCTCTTGTATACATACACTTTGAAAAAATGACAACCCCTCGTTGCTTCATATTTAGCTTCCAAAAAGTCAGACCTTTTTGTTTTTTTCAAAAAGAACAACATGTTTGGCTCTCAGTTTCCAGAGAATGATTTTTTTTTTTTTTGTTAAGTTAAACAGTGACCGATGATTCAAGCAAAACAAAGCCATCTAACTAAAGGCATGAAGCAGTGAAGAAACAGGTGATCAAAAGGGTGGTCACAGTTGGGGCAGTGGTGGCCTAGTGGTAAGGGAGTTGCCCCTGCATTGGAAGATTGTGGGTTTGATTCCCTCACCAGTAGGTTGCCCTGAGGTTCCCTTGAGCAAGGTACTGTCCCTGTCACTGCTCCATGGGCCCTTTCAATAGCTGCCCACTGCTGCATGGGTTAAATGCAGAGGTCCAGTTTTGTTGTGGTTCACTGTGTGCTGTGCTGTGACTTTGCAATAACAAGGGTTGTCACTTTCACTTTTTTTTTTTCGATTAGTTAATTGGCAGAATACTGTTTTTCACATTTCTTAAATGTAATCTACGCTAAGGTAAGGCAGACTGACAGTTATGAAATAGCATTTTTGCACCTCCTGTGTGACTCCTTAGCAAAAACTAAAGAGGAGTGAGGAGTGGTTTAAGATTTTTGCACAGTGCTATATGTTAATATTGAGTAACCCTCCCCCTAATTTTCTTTACATTGTGCTGCGAATGACCATGATACTGCAGTCTGCTCGGACCAAGCTTGATTATTAGCTTAAATGCTGTTTATTAAATGCTTTACATTTTATTCATAAAAATTTCATTTTAATGTAACTATGTGGGCGGCCAAGCTGTCGGCTTTTAGAAAATGCACTTTTGCTCAAGCACAATAAAGCAGTGTCAGGATTTTTTTTTGCTACATTTACAGCACTTAGCAGATGCTCTTATCCAGAGCGACTTCCATGTGCTAATTACAGGGACAGTCCCCCTGGAGCAATTCAGAGTTAAGGATTAGGGACCCAGTTGGTGGTAGTGCTGGAGGAGGGATTTGAACCTGGGACCTCTTGAGCCATGGGTCCATAGGCAAGCACCCTACCACTAGGCCGCATCCAGTGACTGCCATGTCCCAATTACAGGGAAAGTCTCCCAGCAACTTGGGTTTCAGGGTTTTGCTCAGTAACCCAATGGCAGTAGTGCTGGAGGTGGGAATCGAACCTGCGACCACTAGACCACCACCACCCCCATGCAGTCATAGACAGCAGTCAGTCATGTGTGAACCAGGAGCGAGAAACTTTCATGCCAACTGCTGATGCTCTTATTGCTGGACGCATGGAAAACACTGCTCCTATAGTCCCTAAACTGAATGTTTAAAAATCCCCTAAAACCACAGATAATTAGCCTGAAGCCTGACAAAGTTTGAGGTCATTATCATTTCTTGTTATCTCTTCTTCTCCCTTGAGTGCTTCCTTTGCCACATTCATTTTTGAATCCTTAAGCAATTTGATTATTAGACTGTTAAAGTGTAAATAAATGTGGGAATAGGAACATTGTTGTAAAGGTCACAATTAATGGAAGTCATGGACTCACTCCTGCTCAAGTGTCACTTCTCTCAAATGCCACAGATTAATAACTGGTGTTGGGAGGATGAAGCTTGTGTGAAGAAATAGTCTGGGGCAAAGCAGAAGAATCAGGTCCAACCAAGAAAGCTGTCTAGAGAAAGGAATTATAATTAATTTCTTTTTCTTAATTAGATGAAATATGAGATATAACATTCAAAAGGAAAAATAAACATAAATACTTGTTATCAACAAAGTTCTCTCACACTGTTGTACTTGTTTTTGCTAATTTTACTTTATTGCCGATGCTTTGTTTTATGGTGACCTTCAGCCAGAATGACCTTTACTGTAATATTTACATTATCATCTTCTTCCTTTTCTATCAGCTGCTCCCGTTTAGGGGTCGCCACAGCGGAGCAACCGTCTCCATTTCTTCCAGTCCTCTGCATCTTCCTGCTTCAAACCAACCACCTGCATGTCCTCTCTCACCACATCCATAAACCTCCTTTTTGGTCTTCCTCTTTTCCTCTTTCCTGGCAGCTCCATCTTCAATATCCTCCTCCCAATATAATTCTCATCTCTTCTTTGGACATGTCCAAACCAACGCAACCTTGCTTCTCTAACTTTGTCTCCAAGACATCTAACCTGATCTGTCCCTCTAATATACTCATTTCTAATCCTGTCCATCCTCATCACACCCAACGACACGTGACATCTCCAACTCCGCCTCCTGTCTTTTTGTCAGTGCCACCGTCTCCAACCCGTACAACATAGCTGGTCTCACTACTATCCTGTAAACCTTCCCTTTTACTCTCGCTGGTACCCGTCTGTCACAGATCACTCCAGCCACTCTTCTCCACCCATTCCAATCTGCCTGCACTTTCTTCTTCACCTCTCTTCGACACTCGCCATTACACTGAACTGTTGATCCCAAATATTTAAACTCCTCCACTTTTGTTACCTCCACTCCCTGCATCCTAACCACGCCACTTTCCTCCCTTTCATTCACACTCATGTATTCTGTCTTTGAACTTCTCACTTTCATTCCTCTCTTCTCTAGACTATATCTCCATCTATCCAGATTCTCTTCAAGCTGCTCCCTACTGTCACTGCAGGTCACAATATCATCAGCAAACATCATCAGTAATATTGACATTATAATGGCCTTAATTGCTCAAATTTACTCTAGTTCCATGTTCCAGTGTTTCATTTCTATTTTTTGTGCTTGTAGGATATATCAATACCATATCTGGTTCAATATCTCCTGTAAAAGGAGGTTCACTAGTATGTGTGTCATTTCTCTGTTACTTAATTAATCAATGATCAATAAAAACACCCTGCATCCTGTTACATGTTCTATATTTTACATCATGATAGCCAAGATAAGCCAGATGCCATACACCATTTTGTTCCTCAAAGGTCGTTCCAACTGAAAGAAAACTCCATGTACTTAAAAAAAAAAATTTGACAATAAAACAAAGACAAAGACTAATGTTATATACAAATGTATATAACTATATACTAAGTAAACCAAATATACAGAATATGAATGATTATTTTAGGTAGCTGGACAGGACTTTTGTCCTATGTGTGTGAATTAAATAAATTCTGTGTACAAGAGTGTGCCAAAAAAAAAAAAAAAAAAAAAAAAAGACTGATGTACTCTTCTTTAAAGACTCTTCTGGAAACCTCATTGATCCATTAGACTGTCAGATATTGAATTACTTTAGAGAACATGTTTTCACTGCTTCAGTGGCAGTGTAATGTACTATTCTTAAAAAAAAAACAACAAAATTGAGCTGCTCTGGAGCCCATAATAAGCAATTCGGCACTTACTTGGGTTTTAAGAGAAAGCATTTTGACTGTAATGAAAATGTAGGTTTAACTTACAGAAACACAGATGCACAAATTAAACTGGTTAAAATCTTGTTTGTATGAGTAAGCCAGTAAAAGCATTGTTCGTCATGCATCCTATTCCCACTGTCTGAGTTTTTGCAATAAATTAATATAAAAAATGGTAGAACATGCATGATAAATGTGAACTTTGCCAGTTACCATGTGTGTAGATTGTTGAAACAAGTGGAGAAATTCTGGAACTGGAATTTCTAAATACTGGAGAACAAAATTTGGGTTTGTAAGAAGCAGAGGTAACCTACAAACTTTCACAGTTGGTGGTAATCTTGTGACATTTTTGGGGTACTTTCGAGATGACCAGCAGTCAGTGTGAGTCTGATAAATCTAGACTGCTAAGATTTTTCAAAAGCTTGTATTTGCCTGTACCAGGTCAGAGAAGCAGACCATCAGTTCTCATAATGCTCCCTTGCAAAACATCACATTTAGAGGGCAGGAATTGCTTTGCATTAACAAAAAAAACCAAAACAAAAAAAACCTGTCTAAGCCAAAGAAAGCCCACAAAGGAAAACTCTCTTTGTCTCTTTGGTTTTCAAGGACAACCTACTCTTACCTTTTTTTGCAGACTTAAAGACATATAGAAACTTCAGATGAATGGATACACCTAAATGAGCTAAAACAGCTTTAAGCTTCTGTGACTGGCATTTGAGGCTAACTGAAACATGCTTCTTTTTTATGTGCTTTACCTTGGATTCTCCTTGCAATTTCCATAAAGGCTTCTATATCTACACAATTACACAATTTTCTCATTTACTTTAGCAGGATTAGACACTGTTCAGAATTGATGCAAGGTCTATGTGTTCAGAGCATACTTGCTGTTTTTGAGTGTACAGCTCTCATGAACAGTGGGGTTATAGCTAGTGTAACAATGAAGGAGGAGGAATGAAAGGCTGAATGAAACAATGAACAGGCTTGTAATGCTACTCTTAGATCTCCTCTCAGCTCTGAACATCTGCCTCAGATCCTTTCAGAGCTTAGTTAGTAAAACTACATGAATTGTGCAGGATTGGTTAAAGCAGTTATCAATACCATCCCTGGCAACATATAAACTTCATTGTGTTTATCAGCCATAAACTTTGAGAAGCATGAATAAAGACTATGTAGGAACGCTATATAATGCAACATACAATATCATGACTTTTATTAGCTTTCAATGTTCTTAATCTTACTTGATTTGATACTCATTGCCTTGAACTGAAGGTCTGTGTCACGGATGAGGTGTTTTGTGCACGATAGAGGGCGCTCTGTTCTGACTGAGCACACCTGAGCTAATGAAGGCACAGGTGTGCCTCATTGGGGCTGACTATTTAAGCCCCGATGAGTCAGAACAGAGCGCGGCTCATTAGTTAGGCTCTGCCTACACACTCTGTGGTGGTATTTGGTATCTTGTTTTTTGGTTTAGGCTGCAGTTCCTTGATTTTAGTTAGAACTGCAGTCCTTGGTTTTGTTTTGTAAATATAGCTAAATAAATATTTCTCTGCTGGCGGATCGCGCCAGTAACCGCGATCCGCCAGCAGAGAAAGCGCCGCGCGCAGCTGATAGCGGGAACACGGCCAGCGCTTGTCAGCTGCAGTGCATTTATTTGCCTTTGAGAGTGAGAGGATTGCAGAGTCTTAAGAGTGATGATGCATCGCTCTCCCACCACAAATGAGTTAGGAAGCAGGAACTCTTTTTTAAGGAACTCTTTTTCTCTTTTCTCACACCTTTCAGTTTGAACAGAAATCATTATCAGGTACAAACCCAGACGCGAGAGAAACCAGAAGGTGCTGAAGCTCATGTCATACAGTTGAGAACAGATTCACTGTTCTTGTCAAGTGGAGTTCAGACCTGCTTGGAAACAAGCAGTTTTTTGTTTTTACTGGAATTCATGGCTTTCTCCAGAACAAGAAAAATATAGATGCTTATTTGTCATGTTCTTTACTTACAAGTAGTCTATCAGGACATGTGCTTTCTGTATATGTTTTAGATCCTTTGTATTCAAAGTAGAACATTTTCTTTGGCATATGGCAACTTGCGAACTTTCACTACTTTTCTTTCCTTGTATTCATCAAATTGCTAAAGCACCACAAGTGGAATGCAGGTGTGTATTTTCTGAGGGTTGAGATACATGTTATTATATGTAGCTCCTTCTTAGCAGTGGTTTATATTCAGTGTAGCAAGTGTTCTGCCTAGTACAAAAAAGAAGCTTTTAGGTTTTATATGGGATCATTTTTTAAAGTTCCTTAAACAACCATATCAAATCATAAAGATGAAACATGTAAGAATCTGAGCCGCTGAATATTAGAGCCTGATGTTCTGAAATTACGTTCTCTAATGATGGCAGGACCAAGGCTGGGTAGACCTGTGTTTAAATAATGTTTCCTGAATCACCTTTCCAACGCTTCTGTTTTGCATGTGTGAGCTAATTTCAAACGTCTTTTATTTGTGTTTTATTACGTTAATACAAAATCATTAGGTCTGGTTAAGAGAGAGAAAGTGTGCTAATGCTCAAGATTAGGGGTTGCCTGTGAAGAGAGACTAAATTCAATCATTTCCATCAATTTCCACATAATTATTATCTAATCACTTATAGATGGAGATTAGCCACCCATATTGGCTTCCAAGAGGGGAGACAGCAGAAGTTATCTGTATTGTCATCACATTTTCTCCTGTTGTGGTGGGGGGTGGGGGCTTTAGTGGGGCATGATGGGGGGGGTGACAAGTGCTTTGTCAAGTGCTTCTGTCTTTCTAAATAATGGTGGATGGTAAGGGGGAGCGTGTTCAGAGATAAGCTCTGGCCCTGCTGCTAAATGCAGTTGCTGTCAGCCTTGTCAGCACAGAGCATCGACTGCAGAGACATCAGCTTACCACAGAGATTTACTGTATGTGTGCTCAGATTCACAGATAAACAGACTTACAGGTCATATATATTGACATGAGCAGCGCTATGTTAAAATAAATTGTTAGATTGGCAGTAACAGGCCTATATGACATAACAAAAACACATCACATAACACCTATTCTCCTACATCCTTCTCTTATCTTCTGCCTACACCAGTGACCACGAAGACATTATTTTTCACATAGACAAGAACCTTTTGTGGGATTGAAAGCTGCATTCTGCATTTTCTGTAAAACTGTACATGATTATGTTGACGTCTGTGTCAATTATAATGGCTGTTAAAGTCATAAGAACCCTTGAGGGTCACAAAGTAACAAACTGACACATCACAAGGTCACTTTACTGGCCATGCATATTGTCACCACAGTTCATTCAACAAAGTCAGAAGGTTGTACTGCATAAAACATATTAAGAAGGCATATAAAGGGCAATATTACATAAAGATAATGCCATGCAAGCCGTTAGATTTTGTGTCTCAAATGTTTGTTTCACTGGATGTAGATTCTTTTTAGTGCCAGTTTAGTGCGTTATTTTCTCTTTTGTAAATTTGGAAGAGATAATTGTTGAAAATTAATCCTGTTAATATTCATACGACAAAATAAGGCAAATAAAAGCTTTTGTTATTATGTGAAAACCCTTATCATTGCGAGGTCACAGCACTGCAAACCATGAACCACAATGAAATTGGACCTCTGCTTTTAACCCATGCACACAAACACCTTGCAGCAGTGGGCAGCTATTGAAAGCGCCCGGGGAGCTATGACAGGGACGGTACCTTGCTCAGGAGTACCTCAGGGCAACCTACTTGTGAGGGAATCGAGCCCCCAATCTTCCGATGCAGGGCCAACTCCCTAACCACTAGGCCACCGCTGCCCCGCTGATATAATTAAAGTGATATTATGTAACTGGACAGTGCAAACTGCTTTGGCTGTTTAAAGATTACCAAGGCCTTTGATTTTTTAGTCCCAGTGAAACACTGCAGTCATATTTCTATATATTTTCTTTCCAGCTTGGGCATCAAAATCATTTTTCTTGTTTGGTTGTCATTATTTTCAAGATGGATTTAGCACCTCACAGCCTTGTCACACTGTTTTATCCTTGGCATATTGAGTAGACTAAACTGAAGGATTATGAACAAATGTTTTACTGTGACAGACTGTAAAAGGACTTAAGACACAAGATGCCAAGAGAGAGGGTCTCCAAACACTCAGTGTTCAGCATCAGCAGGAAACAGCCTGATCATCTGTGATCACCTACACCTGTTACTTCATGCCTTTAGGGAGACGGCTTTGTTCTGATTGAATCATTCATACGTAGGTCACTGGGTGGCTTAACAAACAAAAACACAATCTTCTGAAACAAAGGACATTAAAATGAAAGTGAGAGCCAAAAACATTGTTCTTTCGGAAGCCTGGAAAACTGTTCCTCAACAATGCATAAAAAACAGATAAATATTCGACATTGATGTATTTTAAATGACCATATTTCGCTGTTATAAAGTGTGCAATTCACTGTTCATATTTCAGTTACTGCTAAGATCCTGTGGAAGGTTCAGGATAATGAACCACCTTCTAACAGGAGATAACATTTAAAATTGAAATTTGTGCTTCAGCATGACCCTTCAAAACTTTAGTTAGTTCTAACGCTGAAAAACAGAGGCTGTTTCTCTTCCTGGCCTTGGTAATCTTTGTTATTTAACTGCTCTTCTACAAATCATCTAGAACCTAACTGGTCTGTTCTATGACTTTCATACTGGGATTCCAATGGGAGCAAAGATCAAATACAAAACAGCCTCATACTACCAATAAATCATTGTTCAGAACTACACCCCAGCAAGGGAACTGACTGTCTGACTAAATTCTTCACCAGCTAGGAAGTTCTTCAATTCTGATTAAAGGTACACTGTAGCTGTGAATGTATTGCTTCATACTTGCACTTTTCTTTATCCATCAGTTTTGCTTACATTCAGGCAAGTTTGCTAAATTATTTATCTTGATTCTTCTTAATGCTCTGATTTACTGCTGATTGTCATATCGTAACAATATTTTCCAAATGCTCCAGATGTTGTGATAGATTCCAGTTGCAAATTCTAAACAAATAATGTTGCAGCGATATAGGACTGTGCAAACACTTGTCCTAATGCCCTAATGCCTTTAGATGCCTTTTGTCCTAATGTCCTAATGCCTTTAGTCACATAAAAGGTGTGTAAAGCAATAAAGCTTGGGAAGGAGTGTGTTATTACAAATGACATCAGTGCTGGTATTTGGTAGAGGCACGGTAATTTCACAGTCAAGTCCAGCTAAAACATTTCAGTAATGACCAGATTTAAAATGTGTTTTGTTCCAGCGTTTTTACAGCTCATCCAGTTTGCTGAATTGTATTCTGCTTTTTTTGGGCAAACTATAATTTGCTAAGTTGTTCCATCAGCACTGCTGCTGACTGAAAAACCTGCTTAGGGACTTCAATGAGTGTGGCTTTTGAAGTAGTCTTCTTCAGAATCAGACCAATTAGGGCTCAAAAAAACGATTAACTCAGATACAGTGTAAAGTTGGTTGCTGTAGCAAAAATACTTGTGAAGAAAACTGAACATTTCCCAAACAATCAGTGAGCACATTTGGAGTGTGAACAAAAGAAGTTACTGGTAAAAAAAATTACAATGGAAATGTGTTCAAGTAAGTCCAGTGAGACGAAAGACTCAACAGGGTGATCAGTGAGCGGGTATTAAAGCTGTGTGTTTTCATTCAGTGGTAGGTGGTGAGGTGGTGATTGGGGAGGGAACACATGTTATATTACTGATAATATAATTTTCCTTGACACTTGTTTGATACCCTTTTGTATGTAATGACACAATTAGTTGATTTAATATAACCAAGAAGCAAGGTTAGCCATTCATTCATCTTTCAGTTTGATTTCAGGGAGACTTTAACCTTGGAGACATTATTGTTTTTTAATTCCATGATGCTGGAGTTCAGTGTGTAAAGATTGCTTAAGGGACCATTTATTTACAGACTATGTAAGAGTATGTAATTCATGGCTTGGGAGGTTGAAAAATCTTCCCATATACATAATAACTGTAGCAATAAATAAGGCTATAACAAGAGAAATTTCAAATAGACCAATGGATTTAATCATCTGGCAAAACTCGACTCAATTCTCACTGAGATGTTCTTCAAATCATTTATGCCTGTGGTCCACTGGGTTGATCACCACTTCCCAGGTCAGACTCGGCCTCCCCACTAACTCCTTTCCTGTGGTAAGAGAACTGGTCCAGAGATTTGGGTGAAGCATTCTGGTTCCTCCAACATAAGAAGCTGGCCAAGTCTGCACGGAATGATGGTGTAAAGAAACCATATATGACTGGATCACAGCATGTATTGAGGTTACCAAAAACAAAGAAGGCATGGTGGACGTATTCAGGGATGACCTGCAACATCTGAGGCTGGAACCAGTACCAAATTCCAAGCAAGTAATATGGTGTCCAGCAAATCACGAAGGAGGCAACAATGATGATGGTCATTTTTAAGGTCTTCATGCGGGCTTTGGGGATCATATCTGTTCCACTGCGTCTCAGACAAGGCTCTCCTGCTAAGGACACATATAGTACAGTAAATATATCTTAGAACAGGCCAGTTATACAGCTATATCATTAAAAAACAACTAACCCTTGTCCTTGCTTCTGTTCATCTGGCGGTTGATCTCAACCAGAATTCGTGTGTAGCAGAAGCTCATGACAAGCAGAGGAAACACATATAGAGTGACAAATTGGAACATATTGTAGGCAGTCTCCTGCCAGTGCCACTGGAAGCTTCCATGTGTGGCGCACTGGATAAAGTCCACACCCTCTGCCTTGATTGCCCGGAAAATGAACAACTGCCAAATGAAGAAAAGAAGAGAAAATGAGTCATCACAGGTGAAGTATCAAGAGGTTCAGTATTTGGCCTAAAAATTCTGGCTATATTCAATTTTAAGTCAGTACCAAATGCAGTGATGCTTCTTATCTGTAAACGTTTAATGAAGATGGTATCCCAGCTCCTTGATGGTTTGATTAAAATAAACGATATTACAGGGCAGCCTTATTGACAAAATAAGCAGTAAATTCTCTACTGAAAAAATCCAGAACAGCTGACAAATTAGGCCATTAGAGTCTTATGGCCAACCACATCATTATGCAAATATCCAGGTAATGAGGAAATGAGGCGAACCCTTTTTCATGGCATTATGTAATTCTACACCGTTGTAGCCTTAAAACAATCTGAATTGGGAAAGATGAGCAGAGCTGTAATTGATCAAGCAATGTTTGCAGATACTGTTACATAAGAAAGTTGTGAAATATTGACATTAAAAATATTGTATTAAAAATGTATCAAGACAGATCATTTTTATTAATATGTTGATAAAAATAGATCATCAAAGTGTAACAGTTACTTTTAGTGTTCCCTAACAGGGGCAGCACTTTTTTCACTAAATATTGAATGAAAAAAACCCACCACCACCATCACCAACACCACCACCACCACCATCACCAACACCACCATCACCACCACCACCATCACCAACACCATCACCACCACCATCACCACCACCACCACCACCACCATCACCAACACCAACACCACCACCACCAACACCACCACCACCATCACCAACACCATCACCACCACCACCATCACCATCACCATCACCATCATCATCACCATCACCAACAACATCAACAACAACAACAACAATAATAATGTTTCATAAAGCCCACTGATATTCCTCATGCAGCCTGACACAAACGTCTTTCACATATTGAATCTGTTGTGGCAGATTAGTACTCTAGTGAAGACCATTTGCTCAAATATAAACATCACTTGCCCATCTGATACTGTATTTAGTAAGTCACAGATATCTTCCTGTTCATTCATAAATCACCAGCAAAGTGTGACAGAGGAAAGCTCAGCACATTGTTTCAGCTGCTTGAAAAACTGCTAAGAGTGCTAAGCCTACAGTCAATGTTTTGTTAGAGGGGGTATATCAATCATACTTCTCCCCACTCACACTCCAATCCTGAGCAGAGCTTTCTCTCCTGTTTCTTCTATGATTGGCTGCTTCCCTCTGTCATTTCCTAGCCTTCACTTTCCATTGCAACTTTTCTATCTCTCCTATCTTTAATTAATTTCAAAGCCAAGGTCACATTCACCGGCTGCTTCAAATGACATCTCCTGAATTAGGAAATCCAACGTATGGAGAGCTGCTTCTTTTTTTTAGCAGAGACGACTGTAAGACCAAAGGATGAAGCCAAGCAAACAGAGCACTGATGTTCCTGCTGAGCTAAAGCACTGATGTGGAACATGTGCTCATTTGTTTAAAGCTAAAGCTGACCACAACCTGAAGTTGTTGTAATCAATACTGTGAATGTGGTGAGCAGGAACAAATCTTTGAAGGATTTCTCATCTGACTACAAACACAGTTCCATAATGCTCAGTCAGCATTTTCCGAACACAAACACACATCCCTCTTCTTGGGTATCTTTTGGGTGATTTTTAGGCTGTGTAGTCAACTGTGTTAACTGTTATTGATCATAATGCATCAATGTATTGGCAAGGCTACATTTCAGGTCTCAATAAAGCTTCATCTAATTTAAACTAGATTATTTACCTTTATGCATGACCAGGCACGTGAATTAGCAAGGTATTAACAGGGACTTGGTGCACTATACTTTATGTTGTGCATTTTGATAACATACTAAAGAGGGCGAGTGTTGTGCTGACCTGTGGGGAAGCAAAGACCAGGCTGAGTGTCCATGCTGTCACCAACATCTTCCTGTTCCTGCGGCCTGCATCCAGTGCATCAAGTGGGTGCAGGATGGCATGGTGCCGGTCCAGACTGACCACCACCAGGATGAACGCAGCTGAGTGCATGGCAAAGAGCTTCAAGAAGCACAGCAGCTTGCACATGGCATCTCCCGCATACCATTGCACCGTCACATTCCACACCGCATCCAGGGGCATCACCACAAAAGTCATGACCAGGTCTGCAGAGGCTAGACTAGCGATGAGGGGGCGCAGGTGGGAAGCTAAGCGTCGGCCACGGCCCTTTGTCACACTGAGTAACACTGACAGGTTACTGACTGCAGCAAACACAAACAGCACCAGGGTGGCCACAACACGGAACTGAGCAGCAGTGGTGAAGGTGGGAGTTTCCCACTCTAGTGGAAACGAGGGAATGCTGCTGTTCAACAAGGAAGAGTTGCCCAAAAGGCCTGTGAGGCTGGAAAATGGAAGGCTCTCGTTTCCAGACATTCTTGACCTAAAAAACACACAGGAAGTGCATGTTAGTACGTATCCGTGAGCGTGTGTACATCTTATCCTGACCAGGGTCTCAGGTGGTGCTGGAGCCTATCGCAGCTCAAGCAGGGCGAAAGGCAAAGAAACATCCTGGATAGGTTGCCACTCCAATGCAGGATGTTTAGGAAAATTGTCCTATAAAATACTTTCAATTGTATCATTTCCCTTATTTTTTCTAAAGCTTATAGAAATACATATTTTTTATATGTATATATATGTTTTTATTTAATAACTTTTATGCCAATTAGATTTGTGTAATGTAGGTAGCATCAGTATCAACTCAGTATTAGCATTGGTAGATAAGTACAAGAAAAATATTTAACTTTGGCTTCAGCCCTCAAGTTCCACATTAGTCCATCTCTCTCTCTCTCTCTCTCTCTCTCTCTCTCTCTCTCTCTCTCTCTCTCCTTTCGCTCTCTCTCTCAGCTCTCTCTCTCTCTCTCTCTCTCTCTCTCTCTCTCTCTCTCTCTCTCTCTCTCTCGCGCTCTCTCTCTCTCTCACCCGCTCTCTCTCTCTCTCTCTCACTCTCGCTCTCTCTCTCTCTCTCTCCTCTCTCTCTCTCTCTCACTCCTCTCTCGCTCTCTCTCTCTCTCTCTCTCTCTCTCTCTCTCTCTCTCTCTCTCTCTCTCTCTCCTGCACTCTCTCTCTCTCCTCTCTCTCTCTCTCTCTCTCTCTCACTCTCGCTCTCTCTCTCTCTCTCACTCTCTCTCTCTCTCGCTCTCTCTCGCTCCTCTCTCTCTCTCTCTCTCTCTCTCTCTCTCTCTCTCTCTCGCTCGCTCTCTCTCGCTCTCTCTCTCTCTCTCTCTCTCTCTCTCTCTTTCTCTCTCTCCTCTCTCTCTCTCTCTCTCTCTCTCTCTCTCTCTCTCTCTCTCTCACTCTCTCTCTGTCTCTCTCTCGCTCTCTCTCTCTCTCTCTCTCTCTCACTCTCTCTCTCTCTCTCACTCTCTCTCTCGCTCTGTCTCTCTCGCTCTCTCTCTCTCTCTCTCTCTCTCTCTCGCTCTCTCTCTCTCTCTCTCTCTCGCTCTCTCTCCTCTCTCTCTCTCTCTCTCTCTCTCTCTCTCTCCTCTCTCTCTCTCGCTCTCTCTCTCTCTCTCTCTCTCTCTAACACATGCATGAGCACAACCCCTTTGATATTCAACTTATTTTGTGAAGAAATATCCTTATTTCAAAATATTCCCCGTTTCTGCTCCATGCTCTAATGTCCTCTAGATTTATGGGGTCTGTTCACTTTC
>CM029368.1:12042793-12282793 GCA_017165825.1 Hepsetus odoe
ATGGAAACATGCAGTTTGTGAGAAAAGTTGAGAGAATCTAGAGAAAGGTAAGCTTTTTTTTTTTTTTTGTTATGGTGCATATGTTAGCGCACATTCTGAGTGGGAAGTGTGTGTGTATTTTGCGAGAAATATACTCCCCCCTCCGGATGTAATAAAATATGTCAGCGCATGGCACGCTAAGCAGTCTGTGCAGATACCTGTGTGCTTCATTTTCAAATATTAGCTCTGTGCTCTGAATTAGATGAAGCACAGCCTCCAACCCACAGATCTTCCTCCCCCATGCACACACCTGCCTCATACTCCACTGCAAAGCTACAGCTCATACACACTAACATCTTACTTTATTCATGCCAAGATTTGCTAATATAATTCCCACTCAGGGTGACTCATTCATTCATTCATGCATTCATGCATTAATTCATTCATTTGTTTTTTTATTCATTCACTCACACACTCATTTGGCTTCATTTGAGATTTTCATCGAGATATTATTATTACATATTGGATTTGCAAAAATGGAAAAATGGAGGAAAAAAAACAACAGAACAGAATTAACCAAACATAAAACCAAATGAAGTAAAACAGAGCACAACCATAGCGAATTAGAATAGAATAGAATTTGATATGTTTTAGGGTTAAAATTTGTTTATAAGAGTAACTGTACATTTTTATACTATTTAATTACAATGTACATTTTCACCATTTCTGTTGATTTATAGATTATGCATTTACACAATGCAAAGGGTGTGAAAAATAAAAAAATAATAAAAGGGTCATGAAAATATGAAAAAGTTTTCCATATGGACTTTCACACCGAAAAAAGATAGACTAAAGCCACTGATAGGAGGAGAGAGAGAAGAGAGTGAGCATAAATATATGACAAATTGAAAGGAAGGTGTTGCAAGAATAGATGGCAGCATCGCTACTTACATTTGATGTTGTCCATGACAGGGTGAATGGAGCAGTTCATTGCTTAGTTTGAGGTTTCAGGCTAAGTGCTCTGGCTTTTTTTTTTTTTTTTCTTCACCGTTGTGTTTATTTTCTCCAATTGTCAATTAAAATCACACTAATACAGTGTTGAACCATTAGCAGATATAGACATTTAGATTTTTAGACACTACATAGATACTCAAAGCTCCTGGACTAGCATTACTGGCTCTTGTCCCATGAACATACATCAAGAGATTGAGTGAAAGTAAATCATCACACTCATTAACATTCTGTGATACACTTGTGCATATATACATTTCTTTCGTGTGCTTGTTAGGGATTATGGATTATTTATTTGTAACAGTTGGTCACATATGTTTCAACAGTTGTTGTACATGGTGTAGTTGTCCTTCATATGTTATTAATGATCCATAAAGTATTAAAAATATGGCTTATACTATTTCTAACTGCAATCTTAATTACAGTGTTGTTGCTGTGGCAACATGGTGATGGCATGTGCATTGGCAGTGGCTAAAATGGTCAGCAGCTGCTTTGGCCCTGGGTGCTGGTGTTGTTGTGGTCAGTTTTGGTAGCTAAACTTTGATCTACTGTTTCTTCTCTGCACTATACATTTCTCCCCTCACTCACACAAACACACTCCCAATTTACTCTTCCAGTACATTATTCACACTTCTGTGTTTGAGTTCCAGCAAACTGACACCTTAAAATAACTATCATTCTATCAGGCAGAACTTCTGTCAATGACTTTGACCACTGAAAAAGAGTGATATAATTGACTCACTCTTCTTCACCGTCATGTCATATTCCTATAACTGTATTTTTTCAGTTGAAATACATTTTCACACTGTTTGAAAACACCAGCTACTCTTTGTAATCTGGGAACATTTTATGATGAATGGACCGAAAGAAATTACCTGGAATTAGTTCTCATTTGATTAGCATATATTAAAGTTTGCATACAAAAAATGTTTCATTCTTCTTCTATAAAATTACAGTTTCGGCGAGATGACTTTTTATTATGATCACTATGATTTATTACAACAGCACAATTACTGCTGAAAGTAAGGAACAGAAAGACAAAATAATTATGCGCAATTGATGTGAACATTGAAACCAAGTATATTCAATGCATCGCCATTTTTTCAAGCTAACTAAATTGAAACTGAAGATCATCCTCTGTTTTGGCAAATTATTGTCATGTGAGTGAGAGCTGTAAGGGACTGGTGAAGGATGAGGCGAATATAAATTTCCCATTGCTCTCACTCTGTGTCTCTTTTTTCTTGCTGTTGTTTTTCACTCTGTCCATCCATCTCATTCTTCCTTTTCCTCTGTTTCTCTATCTCCTGTCTTTACCCCACCTAAAGTCTCTCTGGCAGACTCTCTCACCCTGCCTCCACCTTCCTCCAGTCCCTCTGTCTCTCTATTGGTCTTTTGCGCTCTCACTCTCTCAGTTGTCTCTCACTTTCACTCTCTCTCTCTCTCTCTCTCTCTCTCTCTCTCTCTCTCTCTCTCTCTCTTTCTCTCTTTTTCTCTCACTCACTCACTCACTCTCTCTCTCTCTCTCTCTCTCTCTCTTCTGCGCTCTCTCTGTCTGCTGGAAGTTAATGAGCCCAGCTCCCCCTGGGGAACACACACTTCCTTTGCCAGAAATGGAGTGAGAGAGACAAGGAAGGAGAGCTTACTCTAGGCTTAGAGAGAGAGAGAGAGAGAAAGAGAGAGAGAGAGAGAGAGAGAGAGAGACATTGCAGAAGGAGATAGTGGGGAGCAGGGGAGGGGCGGTGAGGGTAGATAAGACAGAGAAAGAGAGAGTGAGAGAGAGAGATAGGAGGGAGAGAGAGGGAGGGAGAGAGAAGAGAAGAAGATGGAGAGGGAAAGAGAGAAAGAACTGAGTGAGAGAGAGACAGAAGAAGTGTCTGGTCGTGATGATAGAGGAGGGTGCAGTGGAAAGATGGATGGGTGCGCTACAAACTCCTGTCCTGAGATTTAGACTGAGGAATGAGAGAGAGAGAGAAAGCATGTGCGAGAGAGAGAGAAAGAGAGAGAGAGAGAGAGAGAGAGAGAGAGAAATAATGAGCATAGTACCGAAAAGCAGATGCAGAGTTTTTGTTTTAGAGAAGAACCCCCGCACCGAGTCTGACAGTGTCTGAGTAAGACGGCTCATGGTCATGCAAGTGTGTGTCCATCCATATGTTTGCGTGTGTGTGTGCTGGTGTGTGTGAGAATGGCTCTGCGCTCTGGAGCTGGAATGTGCACAAGGCGGCCATTGTTGTTTAAACAGGCAGCCAGCAGCCCTTCTCCTTGGCAACGGGCTCTGCAGCAGCGTCTCCCACGGCAACAGTGGAACAGGGGTGCTTGGGGTTGGGGTGTGTGTGTGTGTGTGCGCGTGTCTGTGTGTGTGTGTGTGCACTGCTGGTGTCAGGAAGTCAGGGCCGCAGTGGAGAGGCCCCACTCCAAAACACTGGCCTCAAGGTCTCACTCAATTTGTGTGTGTGCTGGTTTGTGCATGTGTGTGTTCTGTACACTGTGTGTGTATTCTGGCACTTCTATGGGTGCGTGTATGTTTGTGTGATAAAGGAGGGAATCAGTTGGAAGCTTCAGACATAACTCAGGTACAGAACATTAGAGACGATATAACCCCCATCTCTAAATTTTAATCCAGAAATTACAGTGAATTATACATTAAATATAGCAAAACTCTTATTAATTATTCAGGCACTGTTATATGTTACTGTTATATGTCAGTTAACTCTCTAGGCTCTTTTAGAATGTTCTAACCATACATATTCATCTAGTATGTTATTTTCCACTGATGGTCTTTTCTACTGTGTTATCTCCTATTCATGCTGCTCCAGAATGTTCTCCCCCATTTTACACTTCTGAAATGTTCTGCACAGTCCATACTGTTCGTTTCCACTTCCTTACTTATTTGTTTTATAATTTCTTTTTAACATAATATAACATTGTGTTGTATGAAGGTGAATGTCAGGGTCCATGTGCTTTGGCCTTTAAAAGATGAACATAGGGAAAATTAGAGTTCAAAGGGTAAAAATACTTGAAACTGAAGGTGTGGTTAAAGTTGATGTGTTTAGAGGACAAGAGGGAGAAGAAGAAAGATTGGTGAGGTGAGGATGGAGAGAAAGAGAGATAGGAGCATAGGCTGAATGGAGGTTGGTTTAAGGGAGGGAGGGAGAGGTTAGTATAGTGAAAGATAAAGCAAGGGAGCTCAGTTTCACTCCCTTTCTCTCTGTCTCACTGTCCTTCTCTCTGCCTGCTGTTGGATGTTTGTTCCCAGCTGGTGCTATAGTCACATGACCTATTGGGGAGGTGGGGTAGAGGGGTAGGGATGTGGTGGGGTTGGAGGGTCCCTGCAAGTCTTAAAATAACCACTCCATGTACACTCTTGCTGAAACAACATTGCAAGAGAGTAAGAATGAGAGAGAGAGAGAGAGAGAGAGAGAGAGAGAGAGAGAGAGAGTGAAAGACTGGGCACAAAAGAAAGACAGAGATAAGGAGAGATGGAAAAAACAGGGCGAACAAAACGTGACAGGCAAAGAGAGGGTATGGGAGGTAAAAGAGTGAGTGCGTGTGCGTGTGTGTCTGTGTGTGTTTGTGTGTCTTGGCAGGAGCTGGTGTTGAAGGCAGACTCTGATGATGAAGATTATTAGGAATTTCCTGCAGCTGGGGACAAGAGAGGAAGAAACAGAGAGAGAAAGAGTTGGAGAGAGAGTTGGAGAGCAAAAGCAGGGGGAGTGGGGGCCACAGAGAGGTGGGGAGAGAGAGCAAGAGTCCAGAATGTAAGTGAGAGAGAGAGAAAGCGAGAGAAAGAGGGAGTGTGAGAGAAAGAAGCAGCGAGGCAGAGGAATGGAGGAGTGGAGCGCTGGAGAACGATTGGGGAATGCTGAGTGGAAGAAGAGAAAGCTGGAGAGGAGACACAGGGCAGACAAAGTCTATGTGTGTGTTTGTGTGTGTGTGTGTGTGTGTGTGTGTGTGTGTGATGACAGCTGTGTTTCTGCAGAGTGTCATTGAATGTCTCTGTGGACCCTATGACCCACTTCTACCTCTCTCTCTCTCTCTCTCTCTCTTTTTCTCTCCCCTTTCCTCTGTTTCCCCTTCCTCCTCCTCCCTTTCTCTCAACCACCTCTCTCCATTCTGCAACATTGTAGCCACTTTCTCACTCTCCCCTCTCTTTCTGTACGTCTGCCTCCCCCTCTTCCCTTCACCTCACACTCACTTTCTCTCTCTCACTATATCTCTCTCTGTCTCTCTATCTTCCTCTCTCTCTCCCTTGAACACCCCCCACCCCAACCCCCCGTCACTCGCCCTCACACACTGTCAGGGCTGCTGCCTGTATCTTAGCAACAACTGCACTCTCATTTGAACTGAGTGAGTGCTTTTCCCTAACACACCCACTGAAATACACGCACTTGTGTAAACACACACACACACACACACACACACACACACACACACACACACACACACACACACACACACACACACACAAAGACCCAGGCTCTCTCACTTGTGTAAACACGCACAAACACTAACACATATGCTTGTGTAAGTGCACACACGCACAAACACACACCCAAACACACAAACCCGGCACCACTTAGAATCTCAGACTCAGAGAGACTCAGAGAAAGAGAGAGCTAAGACAGAGGGCAGACAAAGTGTTTTCATGTGTTTGTGTGTGGGCATCTGTGAGGGCTTTTATTGTAGTGTGACCAGTTCATCACTGGAACATAGGTAATAATACAAGGGTTCCATTAACAATTTTTGAGTGATCACACAGTTTTTGTTCTCACTACACTCTGTGTTCAGATATGACTGATTGTTTAATCTGATTGTTTAATCTGGTTGAATTTTGTTAAAGGGATACATGTTTGTTCAGTAATTCTGTAACTGCAGTGAGAAAGTTCACGAGACATTTCACTGCAGCATTACAGTGCATTACAGGGGGGTAATGTTATTTGAGTGGTGTCAAAGAAAATTTTAGCTTCCTAAAGATCCTTTCTGTAAATTATTATTAAAAGAATTTTTACATTGTATGAAGTTCCTCTATATGTACACACACAAAAAAAATAGGGACCCTGTGATGCATCAGAGATGCAGAGTTTTTTAAGAGTAAACACTGGGAATTTCATCATGAATTTAGTAAAGAGGTTATTCAAGGATGCTTCTTGATTGTAGTCATTCATTAAATTCAGACGAAAGGATCTAAAGTAATTTGACCTGATTAGTTAATCAGCAAGAAGCTGACCTTTGTTATTTTGTTTTGTTTTGTTGTGGCAGAGGACAGCTTTGTCTACAGGCTGTTAGTTAACAGAAAGGCTGTGATGAGCTGTGGTGTGTGTTTTATTGGACCGCAAGTCTCTGTGAAGCATTGCGATTGGCCCACAGTCAGCAGCTGTTTTGAACCCCCAAGGAGCATTGCAGCATTTAAAAGGATTGGTGAGGAGTAGAGGTGGAGAGGAGAGGAGAGGAGATTTGAAAAGTCATGTAGAATCAAGTGGAGATAAATAAAAAAAAATACTTAACCTGGAAAGGGGGTGGAGGGAACTGAGAGAGCATCTAAAAAAGAAGCAGAGGCAGAAGACCACCACAGACTCCTTTTGCACATGCACAGACATACACTTTGTCTTTGGCTTAATCCAGCTCACTAGCGTGAACTGGCAGGGAAATATGTGCTGCTGCCAAAACAGAGAGAAGAGGAGGAGAAGCTACAGACACACTAGCTCTTTTTCCCTCTACCTCTCCCGTCCTCCCTCTCTTTCTGCTGTCCCCCCCATGGGCTTTATGGCGGAGGGAAACTGTGTGTATGTGTGTGTGTGTGTGTGTGTGTGTGACTGTAATTAAAGTGGTGATCTGCAGTTGTGCTCGTTCCTGTCTTCAGTTAGACTGATGCTTAATTAATGAATGGTATTAATTAGAGAGAGAGAGAGAGAGAGAGAGAGAGAGAGAGAGAGAAGAAAAAACTTGAGAGGCAGAAAGATAAAGTGAGAGTGAGAAAGAGAAAGAGAGAGGAGAAATGTACACCAGTCAGCCCTAACATTAAAACCACCTGCTTATATTGTGTAGGTGCTCCCTTGCCACCAAACTAGCTGTGATCTCTCAAGGCATGGACTCTGCAAGATGTATGAAGCTGTGCTGTAACATTAGCAAGAGATGCTTAAAGTAATGAAAGTTTTCGGTGGGCCCACCATGGTTTTGGCTAGTTTGGAAATTTTTGGACAAGTCTGAAAATATACTGGCAAAGTCAACACGATGAATGTTTTTCTTTTTAATGTTCCTTAAAGCACTCCTCACCTTAACATAAAAAGGTTTGCTTGGCCTACAACAATGTGTAGGTAAGTGCCATATCCATCTTAAGGGCAGAACCCAAAGTTTCCTGCTAGAACAGAGCCTCACACTGCCTCTGTCATCTTGACTTGTTCCCATAGTGCATTCTGGTGCCAAATCTTCTCCAGGTAAATGATGCAAACATACATCTGTCCACATGTTGTGTGGGCTGACACCTATCCAAAATAGCAGTATGTAAGATTTTTCAGAACAGTCTATCCTTCACTCCCCATGGGCGTCAATGAGCCATGACATTGACCCTGGTTAACCCTTTATTTCCTTGGACCACTTTTTGTAGGTTCATAAAGAGAATAACCCACAAGACCTGCTGTTTGAAGATGCTCTGACATAGTCATCTAGATGGTCAGAATCATTACAGATCCTTACATATTTTCCTTCTTTCAAAACAACTTCTCCTTCCACTCACCAACATGTGTCTTTGTGACAAGATAGTCAATTTTATTCACAGTTTTATTTACCTCATTCATCACCTGTCAGTAGTTGTAATGGTATTAATGATCACTATATGCAGCAAATCTTAAAGCATGTATGTGTGAAAGGCATACCTTTTGGGAAAAAAAACACTTTAAAATATAAAGGTGCATAAAATGTCTCTTTTTAGGAATCCCAAACAATCATTTAAAATGAAGTGGTTTCAGTTGAGATATTTAAAAGTTCTTTTAAAAAAACTAAATTTCTGAGATTTATTAAAAGGTTTTGAACATTGTTTTGCTGAATTTGTGTTCAGTGGCATTGCTCCAAAGAGCCTCTTATTTAAAATTGTGTATCAAATCAACATTTTTAACCAGTAGAGCCATTAATTGTCCAGTATGGAAGCAAATAAAAATGAAACTCACTGTTTCACCAGCAATATAGTGAAATAACATCTCTTTCTTTGTTGGTAGATGGTATGTCCTGGCATCCATTTAATCTTTTCCTCGTTCTGTTTGTCTGTCAGTGCATCTTCAAGCATGCGGAGATGGTGAGATTTGTTCAGCTCAGAGCCCCACAGCACATGTTTCTGCTCGAATCCCTTACTCACTCACTCTCTCTCTCTCTCTCCCCCTTTCTCCTTTTCCCTTCCTTCTCTTTGCCAGTTAGTAATAGAAACCAGGTGGGGAAAGCATCAGTGATGGATGGAAACGTGCATAGATGTGTGTGTGTGTGCGTGTGAAAAAGAAGGAAAGACAAGGAGAGGGAGGCTATGAGAGAGTCCAGGGTATGGACTTCACAACTGTAGATGTCTGTTTGTGATTAGCTGACTTTGTGATGTTTTTACAAAAAAATGTCTTTCGTTTTTGCACATGCTTGTGGTTAATATGGATGCATTTTTTCTTTTTGTCTGTCACTGGTTTGCAGCAGCTAAGAAAGCATGCCAAAACCTTCTCACTCTCTGGACCTTTCTCTCCATCCATACTTATAAGTACTTATTTCCATGCCTCATAGTGTTCTCTCTGTGGAGGAGCACTACAAACCTACTCACACCAATCCTGTCATCCCTCTGCTGCCCCCTGCTGTTAACTTTTTTCCACCTCGATATTTAACTTTTCACTTTTCTCCGCATTGTTCCGGCCTATGTGCTGTGCGCATGTGTCTGCCTGTGTAAACGAATCTAGTATAAAAATAGGATACATTTGAAGAAAAAATGTTACTTACATTATTAATATATAAACATTCTTACATAAATGGATTATTTAATAAGTACACTTGCAAATAACACGTGAATTATGAAGACGCAAGATTACTAGTCATGTTCTGGGATGTTAGTATAGTTGGCGGGTATATTATCATTGACTGAAATGACTACAGAATCCATATGTACATTTGGACTGATATGAAAATTCAGTTGTTAATAGAAAAGGCTTCCCTATAAAGCATATTTGATTATTTTTGCTGTTCCTGTATTGAACACATTATTTTAATAATCACATCGTTCTGCTTTATTAATGTTTCAGCTTTTCTTTAACGTTTCAGTTTTTTGGTCATTCAGTTGATTTTATGGCACAATTTGAACGATTTTACAGTGTTAAAGGGATGTCTGTAGGTTAATGAAAGACACGTGCACCATTCATTTGTTTTAAAGAGTAGTTTAGCTTGGGTCTCAATAATAGAAAGAGCAAAGGGCATGGTGGCACTCCTGTGTCAAAACAAGTTAAAACAATCATTTCCACATGGACCTCATTTGTGCATATCCTACACTGTTGTAAATGTAATCACATCCTGTTGTGGCACACAGGATATTTAATATGAAATTTACATCTCATTGGTTGGAACTTTAGAATCACTAATGTAATAATCTCATTGATCATTAATTTCTAAATTATGCAAAACCAGTTACTGTGCATTTGTAGTGCACTGTGGAGATATGTACTACTCACTTGCGCCATAGAGTAAGTTTCAATGAAAAATTATTACAGTAGTATGTAAAGATGCAGTATGTATGCTTTGAAAATATGTAAATATTGCTAATTTATTATATATAGTCTGCTTGCTAGGATGAAGACTGTTTTCTAAAGCCATTGCTCTGGATAGGAAAACTACGTAACCATGGTTACCGTTCCACTCATATTCTATTGCCATGGTTACAGCTGTTCTCTAACTGTATCACCATGGTAACAATTGTCCTTTCGCCCACAGGGATAACACAAAACATGGCTGCGGCAAAAGAAATGGTAAGGAAAACTACAATTATTAATAAAAATCACAAAATATCTTTGATTGATGATGTGACTTGTTAAAATTGTATCACTTTATTGTCACTTAAATGAACAACTTGTGGTTTCTTTTTATCCTGTTTCACTCCACAGATTAACATTTCCTGGTAATTCCAGTAACTTTGCTCTTGAAATCTGTTTACCTCTGAACTCACCCAGCAAGGAGTTACCTTGAAAGTGAGGCTGGCCTGGATCAGCATATTCACAGTTAAACATAGATAGGTACTTGTTTTCTAACGGACACTTTGCCTAGACACAGAGATCGGAGGACACCGCATACATATACATATGCATAGACTGTAACTTTTGGGGTAATGAGCCGACTGTCAGGACGTCTGCGCTCTGGAGGTGTGCGTTTGGCTTGTGAAGCACTGGCTGAACAGGACTGTAGTGAGGCTGAAGGCTCCTGGATGGGAGATGTAGGGCCTGGAGTCACTTCAGCAGGGCCCATTGATTCTGGTCCGGCCACTCCACTACACTATGGATTTTATTCGGCTCCATCACTGGCTAATGGCCTGCGAAACCACAATGACCAGTTTCAGCGACGTGCAAGGAGACGCAGACAGATGGACCATGTGGAACAAATGCACACACATGAACAAGTGCACATTCAGCAGCACACACAAACACAGATGCACGTTAACCAGCGAACACACTTACTTGAACAGAACACACGAATAGAGCACTCAAACACACGTCTTCAGTCTCACAGTAAAATTCAGATGGATGCCCACATGCAGACAAACACAGATGTGCTATTGCACAAGCACACACATACTGAGACAGACAGAAACAAAGATTCCAGCTCTTTACTCATTGAACAGGACACATCTCTTGTTCCAGAGGACTTGTCTATGACTACCAGGACTGAAAAGTACACCTCCCCTGGACATTCAGCCTATTCTTTGCCAACCAGCCAACCCTCACAAAATTATTCGCCCCTTCAACATAACCCTGCTTCTACACGTAAAGCAGAGGCAGAGCCAACCATTACCTCCTGTAAACCAGTGGAACACTTAACAAATCCTGACATATGCCACAGTTCAAGTTCAAACCACAATCTGCTCACCACCCCTATAGAGGCGGAGAGGAAGTATACACTGAGGAGTTCTGGTCGGCCACGCTTCCCTTGCCACCTTCGAAAGTCTTCTCGTTTGCGTAGAGCCACAGAAGATAATGTGAAAAGGGAAGGAGAACAAAAAGAGGTGGAAGGGGATGTGAACATTTGGAGAAGAGATGAGATTAGACCAAAGGAGGAGCAACCTCCAGAAGTTGCTGTGACTGATTCATCCCATGAGCTTTTACCAGCAGCAGACAAATCATCCTGTGTGGTGCAAAATCATAGTGTTAATATGCCATTTGGAAGTGAAGCCAACACTGTGACTCACCAATCAATGAGAGGTAAACGACGAGGTCGTTTTTTGGGTGTAAGGAAGATAGTGGTAAAAATAGCCAGAATTCCAGTGCACCTCAGTCGTCGGCAAAAAAGCTACAAGATCTCTTCCCTAGAGTCTGTGGGAGTGGGGACACGTGGGGAAGGAGGAACTGGGGGAGAAGCTCCAGAAGGTGGAACCAGTGGTGAAACCAGTGTCCCCCCTCAAAGGGAACCAACTGCTCTTTTACGCATGAAAAATAATGGGAAAAGTGTAATGGTTATGTTTCCCCCAGGAGAGCTACCTGTCATTCTGAAACGGCGTAGAGGACGGCCCCCTAAACAGGCCTTACCAGGACAACCTGACCTGCGTGAAACTAGAGCTGCAGCTGCAAATGCTGCAGAACCCAAGAAGCCGCGGCGGCGGCGGCGAGTGAAGCTGCCATCTCCACTGCCTTCATATGTGAATGACACCAATGATGTTAAGGTTGAATATGCAGATGTTCTCTCCAAACTGGCATTCCTGAACAGGCAACCACCCAGCACTGGTCGATGCTCCCCACCACGTTGCTGGACTCCAACAGAGCCTGAAACTTTTCACAAACCTCCAGAAAACCCAAACCTGACCACTCTACTGCATCGACTCACAGGGTTTCGCAGACGAGGGGGCAGAGCGGGCTGTATGGGAGGGAGGGGAGGTGGTGCGGCTGGGTGCTCTGAGGCTTTTAAGAGGTCATTCAGTGACTTCTTTGAGACAATTGGCAAAAAGCGGAAAGTACCCCTGTCTGAACCAGGAACTCCAAGAAAGAGAGGAAAGGGGGTTACTGGTGGAATAAGTAAGGCAGCCATGGCGGAGCAAGGCATCTCTATGTCTGGAGAAAAGATTAGAAAACGCCGTTCACGAAAGAATGGGGCATTAAAAAGTGGTCAGAGTGTTCAAAACCAAGATTGGCCAAATGGAAATAGTGGGTGGGGGGAGAAAGGTGATCCAGAAACTCCTGAAAGAACAGGTAGTTACCAGGGTTCTTGCTCGCCTCGTGGAAACTTCCCATCATCTGAGACTGGTAAGGCTGGAGTTTACCACAGCCCTGCAATGAGAGGGGCTGGCAGTGGGGAGGAGTCTCAGGGAATGTTTGCAGGATACTTTCGCTCTTTACTTGATTCTGATGACTCCTCAGACTTGTTGGACATCTCCATGTCCAGCCCAACAGGACGCCAAGATGCTCGTAAACTGACTCCAGGATTTGAAGGCAACAGCCCAGGTGCAGCTCAACGCTGGTCACCTGCTTTTCCTAAAAGAAGCCCCAAAGGAGCAGCCTGTGCTGGGGAGGGAACATCACTATCTTCACCCCAAACACAAACCAACTCTGCAGCTAGACCCCCATATTCATACAATATTTCCCAAACATCTCCTACCATTTCTTTCCCAAAATCTCCTGCTCTCTCACTTTCTCGGTCACCTAGCTCTCCCCATCCTTCTTCAGTTGCATTTCCCCAGTACCCCTCTACTTATAGTGCAAGTGTTACACAAGGGGCAAGCATTTGCCCGTTGTCTCAGCAACAGCACAGACCAAGTGACTGTAGCTTTACATATGGCACTAAAGCCTCAATTGCACCCTGTACACAACGCCAGATTAATTACTCAAATTATCAGACCTCTGCAAAACGTCATTATAGTGGATACCCTACTGCTCATACTCCAATGCAGCAGAGTGAGTCTGTTGGTCCAGTATCACCAGGTGGAAGTTACATGTCACTATCAAAGACAAGCCCCTTTTCCTCATCCTCTTCTCCTCCTGAAGGATGCAGACAATACCAGTCCTCTGCGCCTTGGGGCTACAGGCAGGGTGGACCAGTCTGGGGTGCTGATGGATTTGGTACTCATCAGTTTCATGGCTACTCTGAATATGGAGTTGGTGGCTCAGAGTCCAAAGACATCCTGGATATATCAAATTACACACCTCAAAAAGCGAAACAGCGACCGTGCCCTGAAACACTCTCTGAGTCCTCCTCTGATTCCTCCCATACAGGAATGGGAAGCATGGGGGGGCCGTATTGTCCTAGGGATGTTCCAGTGCCTGAGGGGCAGTCTAGTCTATCAAGCTTGGAAAAGCTTATGCTAGATTGGAATGAAAATTCTGCAGGCCCTTCATACAACTGGAGTCAGAATGTCTTGTTTCAAGGTGGGACTAAATCAGGTCGTGGTCGCAGGAAAAGGTCAGAGCAAGTGAGTGAGAGGGAAGCATGCACTATGCCTCCTGGATCTCCTGCAAGTCCTTCTATGCAGGGAGGTGGACCAAAACGTAGTGCCTCCGCTGGCCGACAGCCCAGGGGGGGCAGGGGCAGAGGAGGATTCTCTCCTTGCCAAAGAGAGCGACCTGTACCTCCCAAAGCCAAGCCTCAAAAACCTGCATCCACAGCCACAGTAGGGCAGATGTCTTCAACAGGGGCATTGTATCAGGAAACACTGGATTATTACAGTGGAGACAGCAGTAGCCTATCACCTCTCAGTCATGCCCCCGAGCCCTGTGAATACCCCTCTCCCTACTCTGCCCACACCTCTACTCCCTCTTCCGATGAAAGATTTGCCCAGATATACCCTTCGGACTCTGCCTCTCTTTCCCCCAGTCTTTCAAATCAGTCAGATATCCTAAAGCAGTACTCTAAAACAGGCCCTCCCTCACAGACCTATGGACATGCTGCTAGGACATTCAGTCCTACACTATCCCCAAGCCCTCGCCTCCTGCCGCACTGTGGATCAGCTATGAGTCCGCACCGTGTTTCAGCAAAAGACCAGTTTCCTCAGTATGATTCGCCTAGTTACAGTGGCTCCCCTTGCTGGTATGGGCAGGGAGGGAGTGTTGCTAACAGTCCTCACAGCTATGATGAGCAGCGATCCACTGCCATCGCTATGCCCTCCCATAAAAGGGACTCATCATTAATGGGCCCTGGGATAAGGGTGCCATCAAATTCTCCTTATCCCCCTCCTGTAAACAGAGGTCCCACTATGTCCTCTTCTTGTGCAAGCGGGACTCTAGACTCTTCTCCTCAGCATGAGGAGCTGGGTTACCATGGTAATATGGACAGCTATGCACCCCTTGGGCATCGTTATGCGTCTCAAAGTGCTCGAAGTGGGGTTCTTTGCCAACTACTGGACCAACCCAGTGATGAAGGCTTCACTGTCACCAGCCTGTAGTTAGCATTGTTGCAGCAAACAACAAAGGTGAGAAATCAATTCAGACGATGAAGTACACTTATGCACTTATGCTACATCAACTTTGTTGTTTCAATCTGAAGAATTATTTATTACTAAGTTCCCCCTTTTGTTTTAGCTCACACTTTTTCTCTTTTCTTTCAACAGATGATTTGGACTACACATTTTTCATATTTTTAATATTTTGTAAATGAGATGCTACAGAAGACACTTACTAAGTAAGACAGAAGAGATTTGGAACTGTGAACTAAAAGCTGACTTCTCCAGCAGTGACAATCAAGATCCAAATTTACACCACACACCCTCACATGCATGCTCTATACTTACACGGTTGTGCCCTGTTTACACACACACACACACACACACACACACACACACACACACACACAAATACAAACAAACATATGAAACCGCACATTTACACACAGAGACACATAGACACTCTCTTGCGCACAAGACCAATCGTGGACCTTGGGTGGAGTTTTTTAAGGAAGGACGGGAACACTGCTAATATCTGATAAAAGAACTAACTACAGAAATGCAGGAATTCTCAGAATGCAAGTATGACTCATTAAAGCTGAAACTCAGACATGCCTGCAACTGTCTGTCAAACTGATGTGAGAGACCAAGCAAAAAAAGCTTTTGGACTACACACTGATCTCTCTTTCCCGTTTTCCCTCTCTACTCTGATTCTCTTTCTGTGTCTGTTTCTTCTAGTCTCAACATCATCTTTGGCCATATCACTGAAGAGATTAATTACATATTCCCAACAATCAACCATCTTTGTAGGGTGATCCAGACTTTACCCTTTTCTTACCTAACGTGCTCACTGCTACCAGATACCAGCATCTGTACATAAGTCACAACGACAGACCCAACACCAGAGGAACAAACTACAGTGAAAAAATAACTGAAAACAACTGCAGAAGTGATTCAATATTTGGAAAGTTGTACAGAGGTATTAGAAATATGGCATGAGAATGTTAAAGAATTTCTGTTAGGACATGTACAAGGTAATGTCAATTGCTAGGAGGCTTCATATGGTTCAGCTTGGTCCTGCAGCCTTTTAAACAGGGGCCTGCCTGGTCTGGTCCTATGAGGGTCTGTCTGAATTTAATGCCCTCTTCCCCCCATTTTTGTGCTTGGCCTGCAGCATGGTCACACCCTGCCCAAACCCAGTTCTTGTCTCTGTGTTTTCATCATAACTGTCAGGAGGACCGACACTCTTGCACTGACCCCAAAGATGCTGCTCTGGCAAAGGTGCTGAGAGGCCAGTCTTCTGGCCAAACTGGGCACAGAGGTCTGGAACCTAGGGTGTGGACAATGCCTATTCTCCTACTCATTTTCCTTCCTTCTCCTTTTTTTCTCTCTCCACTGTTCCTATTTCTTGTGGTCCGCTGTGTCGTACAGTGATTTTTTGTGATGAAATACTGTATTTGTCTGTTCCATATAATGTATCTAAGGTGGGAATATTTAAATACACATTCTGTTCTTATCATTGCTTAACTCTGTCCTGCCTCTACTCTGTCAGATATTATTTATGAACGGGTGAACACAATGAGAATGAAAAGGCGAGCTACAAGAACAATTGTGGTTTTAAACACAACACCAACTGGTCTTTTATTTTTCCTGGCTAACATTATAACACTGACAAATGAGAGGGGCATTTTTATAATCAAAAATTATTTTCATCAAGAGAGAGAAAAAAAATTGCCCTTTTGGTTAAAAGAACAACAGCAACACCTTAAGAAAGAGAATGGAAACCAGCAAATTCCAGAATAGCTTAAGGGAAAATCAAGTTTGGTATTTGAAGGTAAATTTAATGATTGATATTAACTGTTAAATTGCTGATAAAATATATTTCTCTACTGAATTTTAGAATTTGTGATATCACAGCCTCTGTATAACCACTCCTGTGTTGGATTGACATCATTTGCCTCTGTCTGTTAAAAGTGAGACTTTTTTATTAGTTTGACAAATATTTATCCCATTAATAAGCCCCTCTGCAATACTCGATATTCTTTGGCCAGTGAGTGGCGCCATGTCCCTTTCCTCTAATGCATGTAGAAAAGGAAAATGCCAGACCTTGCCTTGTTGAAAAATGACATATGAAAGTAAACTTTAAGTGGAAGGTGTCCTGTAAAATGGTCACTCGCCCTCCCACCTGAATGCATAAAAAACAAAAGTTAAATAGTAATAATAGAGCAAGCGCATTAAAATATGAAAAGCTGGCTTTAA
Source organism: Hepsetus odoe (assembly GCA_017165825.1). Taxonomy (NCBI): domain Eukaryota; kingdom Metazoa; phylum Chordata; class Actinopteri; order Characiformes; family Hepsetidae; genus Hepsetus; species Hepsetus odoe. The sequence continues at coordinate 12,059,625 of CM029368.1, forward strand.
ATAGGTTGTCTAAACACGAGCAAAGGAATCCGTATAATTGGCGTGTGTAAGAGAGGAAAGGGGTCTGCATTTCTGAGCAGATTAATCAGAAACACGGCTTGGCCGCAGCGGCTGTTCTGGCTGGAGCGTCTGCGGGTGTTTTGCAGTGATTGATTCCAGCGCCTCGTTGATATTCCTGCCGTGCAGCGGCGCTCGCGCAGGCGTGTGGAACGACGCGAGCCTTTGTGGCGTCAGACATTGTGATCAGCGCGTGCGGTTCAAAAGAGGACACGAGCGAGCGGGGAGGAGAAGCGAAGGAGGGAGGCAGGGACGAAAAGAGAGAGGACTGGGCAGCTGCGCGCACACTCTGTGAACGAGACTGAAATTTCAGTCCAAATGCAGCAGCTTACATCTTGTCGATTTAACCAGCGGCGTGATCACAAATGCATGAACGTGCTGGACTCGGTCCCTCGGTGCTGTTCAGGATACACCGAAAGGAGATTGACGTTAATATTTTATGGTGCGCAAGCGCAGCATCGGAGCAGGGTTTGATGCCCTTCGAATAAAAGCAAGAAAATCCATCCCATGTCTCTCTCTCTGTCTTTTTTCCCTCTTATATACATATGTATTTCCGACTGTGATTGCCAACATACCAACAAAAGCTGCCAATTACTGAGTTCATCTTGGAGTCAGATTGAGGGGTGATCAACAATATTTCCGTCTAGACTGGAGGGAAGAAGGGTCGTTTGAGGGTACAATGCATTTTTAAGCACTGCTGTTTACAAACTTTCATGAAATTAAGTTCGACACCGCTGGGAAAATTTTCCTGACCCCCATGCTACAGTTTTGAAGAAGCTGTAGCATGGGGTCACTCCCCTAATTCAGATGCCTGTGCACACCCCTCAGTGTGTGTATAAAGAGGGGGGTCGGTAAGAATGCACCAGAGTCAATGTCCAGCTGTGTGTGCTCCTCTCCTCCCAGGGCCCTGGAGCAATGTAAAGGGCTCCCGAGGGGAGGCATGGCGATCGGTAGTAGTGGCGGGCTGTGGCGCCTTATCCCCAGGGCCTTCATACTCGCTCTGTCGCTCCTACTTCTAATTCAACTTCTGGTCAGTTTAGCAGTACCACGTACTTCTGCCCGACCTGCAGAGCAGCCCGACTTCACGGTGATCAGTATAAAGGGGGCTGGGCTCCCTGGTGAGTCAGCACGGTCTGCAGCGTTGGGCGCCGGTGGACTGAGGGTGAGGGGCTTGGAGAACTTACCGTGGGCTGGAGAGCGCTCCGCAGGGGTGGGAGCCTACGAGGAGGAGAGTGAACTTAATTCACACCAGGTAATCAACCTTTACTGTCCTGGTGATGGGAATAAAACAGTAAACTATAGTGTGTGATCAACCAAAGAAGTCAGTCTTTGGTGCCTGTTGTACTGAGACAAAGAGTTTCACAGAGTTTGCTGATCCCAGGAAAAAATGTGTTCATAAAGTAGGAACTGAAACTGAATATCATTTCAGTGCTCATCAAACTGGGTTACAATAATGGGAATCCCTCTGAACTAAATTAGAAAAATTGTTTTTCTCTCTCTCTGACTCAGAGTCTCTGTGACTCATCTTTTCCACCATTGCATCTCCATGGTTACTGCATTCAATTTAGTGTTTGTGTAGTTTTTCAAAGGATCTGTCCAATATTCAATGTTTAATTCTTTAATTGAAATACAAATACATTCATTGGGACCAGACCTGATCAAGGTTTGGACAAAACAAAAGGACATTCTGTGGCTCCAAAACAAGCTGCAACTAGGCCTGTTCCTGCCAGGGGCATTACACACTCACCTGATAGTTGTGACTCTGTGTGTAGCCTGTGGAGATCTGGCAAAGACTGAAAAGATCTGTTGGTGAGCTGCAGAATATGTTGTTTTTCCAATATTGTCTTTTTCAGTGTTACAGCTCCAGAAACATTATAAGGATATGAGGAGAACAAATCACACTTTTTTTTTTATTATTGTGCACCCTGAGTATTCTGGCCTATCTCAGGTGTTTCAGATCAGTGTTCCTGTTGGTACATTGTAGAACAAAACCACCTTTGTGATCCATCATGAATAATTGCAATCAATGTTACGCAGACAATTCTTAAATTGCGTCACATTCAGGGTTCACTGGTAGGTTTTAATATTGCAAGGCATTTTGCAATTGGATGACGGCAATAAAACTGCAATGTGGTATTTTTCAATATCATTTCACTCAAGCTAATGTGTTTCTCTGTGTATCTTGCACTGGACAGGTGATCTGTTCAGGTTGTCTCTCTGCCCTTTCACTCAGAGTGCTGAGATAGGATCCAACACTCCATGCAATCAGATACTGTAAAAAGCTTGGATAATGAATGAATGTATGAATGAATAACAGTCCAGCTGCTGGAAATGTTTCTGCAGATCACTGATAATCAGTTTGTACTGGAGCCATGGGCATCAGGACAGCCCTCCTTCAGCACTGAAGTGCAGCGTATAACCCAGTTCATCACTACACCAGAGGTATACACACAAACTGATAACAAATCAAAAGGAAACCTAAACTTGGTGAAGTAACCTAGCGAATGCAAATGCCTTTAGATGGCTTTACAGCATTTGTGACATTGTTATAGTCAAACTCAAACATTTGTTTATCGACAGTCTAGTGGGTGTCTTTGAGCAGGGGGAGTATTAAACTTTGCTGGACACCAACCCTCCATGGTCAGAGTTTTGCTCTACTGCCACAGAGGGAGTGTCACTGCAGAATGATACAAATTTGTTAAAGGACTAAATGCTATCCTATATTAAAACACTTCTCTTCTGATGACCGGACACCTTACCTTACTAATAACTTACCAAGAAGATCTTCTGTTGGTTTACCCTTAGTTTGTCACCCTATATACATGCATATATACACAAAGAGAGATTCTAGTAGCTCCTTGTGACTTGTTTGTTCAGGTGAATTGTTCCAGATGGCAAGGTGCAGATGGGCCTGCGATGGATAGTTCTGAGACTCTCTGTATGAACTGCTTGACCAGTGGTAATGTTTGTGTGGCTTACTCCTTCAGGTAATGACACTCATCCTTAAGGAACACTCTTGATACAAATATGAAGAAATGCCAAAAACAAGGGTTTGGATGTAGATTTCTGGGCTGTTTTTCAGGCTTTAAGCTTACTGAATATCACTAACAGACTATGGTCATTTATAGTTGCTAAAACCTAAATACTTTGTTTGAATAACAAATTACTAAACTAGGATTTTGCGACAAGTAGCTCACCTTCCAGTAACCGATGCATTTTATTGCAGCTGTAGAATGCATAGAACTGTTCAATCTAGCTGTTCATCTTCATTTTGGGAGTTATCGTATTGTGCAGAAGTCTAAAGCCACCCCTCATTTCTTCATATTTTGCTTCCAAAAAGCCAGACGTTATTGCGTATTAATGTATTGATGAGGAATACATCCGGGAAGACAATATTTTGGCTTTCATTTTCAGTTACTTCCCTGTAACTGACCAGTTTCTGAGGATCATTTTTTGTTTAAGCCACATGGTAATCTACCTGTGAGTCATTCAAGCAGAACAAAGCCATTTAACTTAATGCATGAAGTAATGAAGAATCTGGTGCTGATGATTACAGAAGATCAGGCCTGTGAATAGTATACTGGTGATGTTGAATGCTGAGTGCTACTCAATATTTTTAGACTATTCTTTGTACCCACAATGGCCAGTTAAGAGTTTACAGTGAATCTTTGTTTCAAGGTGGATATATATTTCCCATTCTGATAGTATGCATCTTTGGTCCCTATTTGATATGAAGTAATATACACATTAGAATTTCTGCTTTATGGCACTTCTGGATAATGCATCAAACCTGCTTTTACAACTGGCACTTAAATCATGCATAGTAAGTCATTCTTCGAAGCATTGTAAAAACTGCCAGAAACATACCATAAATGCTTGCCTAACAAGGGAAAAACAATACAAATTATTCCTCAAACTCCTTCCTCGGGGGTTTATTTTTATATATTTATAACTTAACTCTGTTAAGTGGAAGACTAAATAAAAAGCCTGGAATACCAATGCAACTTGGAAAAATATTACTTTAATTTTGCCTCAACCAAAGGTGCTGAAGACCCTTGAACCATAACCAGAGTTTTTTGTTTTTTTTTTTTCTCCCTGAGAGTTTACAACATTTATGCGTTTCACGGAGATCTGGCTATTTGCTAGGGGAGTGTTTATTTGTTAAGCAGAGGGGACAGACTGTATTATTTACATTTCCTGAAAGAATAGGGTTGGGATTTCCTGTTTTCATGCTGAAATACTGTAGGCAATTTTCCTAGGTGTTTGTGAAGGTTTATTTCCACCTTTCTTGATAAGCTGTTGAGACCCCATTCTTTCTTAAAATATCTCTGACCATATTCAACAGAGAAACTAAAAACAAGAGATTCTACTTTTACTTCAGAGAGAATCTGCTTGACTTAGTAAAAGTAACACGTAATACATTCCTTGCAAACTTTTAGAGAATCATTAGTTCCATTTCAAATTGCTTCCTGCTTGAATATTTTTATTTCTATTTCTATTTTTTAACAGTAACGACTGGTTAGTATGCACTTTAGGCACATATGGTTAAAACATATAACTGTGGCTACGAATGTAAAATAATTGTTTCGAATGTACTGACAATTAGTCAGTCAGTAATTTTCTGCTGCTTGTCCCAAGCGGGGTCGCGGGGGGTGCTGGAGTCCATCCCAGCTCACACAGGGCGAAGGACGGGGGACACACCCTGGACAGGTCGTACTGACAATTAAAAACAGGAAAATGTATACTGAATTACTAATCAGAAACTTTGTTGATCCCCAAGGGATATTGCTTATGTTACTATGTTAACTTCACAAATAGACTGACAGATCTACCAGTAGACACCAAGAACACTGTAAAACAAAAATACAAATAAATGATATCAATTTCTTAAGGAAATTAAGGAAGACTCTAATAAGACTTATAAGACTCTTAAGGAAAATTCCTCTGTATTATAAAACTTTTAAATACCATGTACTTGATAATCAGTCACTATATGTCATGTAAAAACTATTCTTTATAGGTAAATTATGAACTTAAATAGGGTTAATACTGATCGGCTGAATGTTTTGGCGAATATTTTTCTTTCCTCACAGGAATAGCTCAGTGAGTCAGGAATAATTGAACACGATAATGATGCACACAGGGAAAAGATATTGCACATTGTGTGAAACAGATATGTTATTGAACATCTGAATAGTTTAAATATAAATGTAGCTGCAGGCAAGTTATTGCACACATCTGATTGATATAAAATATTGTACTAAGACAAAATAGTAAGAGATAGTGGTTTTCTGTTGGTGAGTGGTGAAGCCAATCTGATGGCTGTAGAGGAAGGACATTCTGTGGCAGATACATTTTACCACAGGTAGAAGATTCCATTGACTGTGGTCAGACATGCATGCCTTATGTGACTTTCTTTCAATCCTCCCCTGTAGTCTGGACACAAAGGATGCTGTTTTCCTAGAGACCACATTAAACATTGGCTGTGAGGTGCATCGCTTTGACCCCAGCAGACGGAACAGACAGGGTAGTGGTTCTGGATTAGGATCAGTCCAACATCACCAAGTTTGGCTGGACTGGAGGCGCCCTCACGGTCACCCTCACAGAGGGAGTTTGGGTTCTGTTCCTCACAGGCTGGTGGACATCATGGACTCTCTGGGTCACAGAACGGTACTGATACATATCTCTTTTCTCTTTTTATTCTGTTATCAGCAAAGAGTCCCCTGTCTGATGCTTTATCACCATGGAGATACTGTCTGTGGTCATGCATGGCTACCATGGCAACAGAGTCTGGTGACTCATATAAAGATGTGATGTCCTCAGGGAAAATGTGTATGTTGTTGTTAATCTTTGATTATTAGATAGAGATTGCACTCTCTCCATGGGGAACACATGGGGTACGTTAGTGGATGCCTCATTTCACATTCTTGATTACTGTCTTTTTATTTACACCGCATGTTGCCTACGTCTTCTTTCTCATACATAGTCTACAGAGTATAATGATTCTGAAAGTCTGGCTTTTTTGTTTTTAAAACTATATTTACTATTTTAGAGCTACTGTTACTGGAGGTATAAACATACATCAGTCTGAATGTGGAAAATTATAACTATATCAACTTCAACTTCAGTAGTTGAAAATGAAAGTTTTAGTTGGAATTAAAACAAACAATAAAATCTGTTCATCTTCGATTGTTTATTTTGTAATAGTCATTAGCTCAAGTTTCACAATCATGAATTCCAATATGCTCAATAAGCTCAATGAAATTTACACCAGATGTTGGTAAGAACCCAAGAAATCCACACATACAAAGAAATCCAAAGAAGTGTGATTGTGACATTTGGTGTAACTTTCATGTCAATAGCCCCATTAGAAATATATTTACTGAGAAAAACGTGTTCAATACTTATTTTCCCTGCTGTATCCCTACATCTTAAGACTTATTATTCAGAAAGTTACAAGGACAAACTAAGTAAAATAGTCAGAGGAAAATATAAATCTTGTACTAAATCCAAGAAGGTTACAAAGTGGGCAAAGTTACAAAGTAGTTGATATATTTCATTGTATGTTCATTTTCATTAGGAATTATGCTTAATGTTTGCTCCATCTTTTTAAATGCACCTTTTTTGAATTTTGATTCTGTGGCATGAACACTTGTTGCTTGAAATCCTAATTGTTGGTGAAATGTATTTATTTCCTGAGAGCATGATCCACTGAATCTGTATATCAAGTCAAGTCAAGTAGGATTTTATTGTCATTTCAGCCATATACACAGTACCCAGTGAAACGAAATAACGTTCCTCCAGGACCCTGGTGCTACACACAAGACACAAGACAACATAAGACACAAGACACAACATAATACACAATACACAACATAATACACATATGGTAACCCTACATCATGTGTGACTTACTTTGTTTGCAGGTGGATGTTTTGCGAGCAGATCTGGAGAGTGCAGAGTGGCGCATGTTGGAAAGTTGGGTTAAGGATGGAACTCTCAGTAAAATCAACCAGCTTATTTTAACCATACACCTACAGTGGGCAGGGTTTGAAGTGAGTGGCTCTGAGGTGGAAGTAGTGCGATTCTGGTACAGTGCACTGCGTGCACTCCACAACTCAGGGTTCCGTCTCACACACTCAGCATGTGGCCCAGGACACACAGTCTTGAGGCATGAACTTCCGGAAACACACAGCTCATACACACTCAGCTGGGTCAGGATAAGAGAATGTGACTCTCAACTCTGATAATGAACTGCAAAATTCCCAGACTCCTCACTGCTCATCAAGAGCCACGGCTTTGATCATTAGTTAATTGGAAACAAAATTACTTACCAAACTAATCCCTTGCCCATGTGATTCTGTCAGATATTAATGAATGACAGATATTGATGCGACATTTTCTATACGATTAAAGATCACAGGTTTTCAGTTTATGCTTGCAACCTTGTGCTTTATGCACTGAAAGTCCTCCATGTTCCTTGAATTCATTAAGGATATAATGCACTAAAGAGAAGAGGAATATGCAAAGTCCTTCTTATTTTTCTTTGAGGAAGGTTGTTGTTAAACTTTTCAGTAATTTTCTCATGTATTTGTTAACAGACTGGAAGTGCAGTTTTGCACCTCAAAGCCATGTAAGAATTACTGCCTTTTTATTTGCATTTTATAATGTACATCTGCACTCTGCCCAGTTTTTCTGATGTGAACATGTAGTATTTAAAGTGAAATTGCACCAATATGTTAAACTTTCCAAATAATTGTATTGTTGTGATGTAAATAAAATCAGCAATAATGGTGATGGGTACCAGGAGTCAATAGAAACTAATGCTTGAAATCTCTAGAAGCCTTTTAAATGTACTGGTGGCCTGTCCAGGTCCAGGTTTCCCTGCCTTTTGTCAAATTAGCACTGGGTTAAGCTCCAGCAGTACTTTTAATTTTAAAGAAGCCCTTTTACTTTTTTACATACTTCTGTCCTAAAATGTTATCTGATGTTCATCCAAGTCAGGAATCCCCAAATCTGGCCCAGTGTCAAGCAGTTTGGTCATTTCCATGCTCAAACGTAGCTGATTCAATTAATCTATGAATTGCCAGATTTAGTGATCATGTTCCAGATAATTTGAGGTGGGGAACTGCTCAAAACTATCAGAAAACAATTTCTCAGATATAATGCAACATGTCCATAACTATTTCAGGTAACTTCTTTGCTTCTTTTCGTCTTTAGAAGCATTAAATGCTGCTTCCTGTAATCAGCTATGTGAACATTTTTGCATATTTTTTTTAAGTTGGCTTTTCACTGTGAACTACAACAGTGCATCTTTAAGATCTAATTATAAAGATGTAGGACCTTCTGGATTCTCCAAGCAAAGCAAATCACAGAGACCTATGTGAATGTCAAAGAAAACTTGGATTGTGATGGAGAAGTTGCAAACTGTGAATGATATGATACAAAGCTTAGACAGAATATGATTAATATGTACAGTTTAAACTTGCACTGACTATTAGAAAAGATGTGCTATGTACTGTTGTTTCAGTGAATAGACTGCAGTTCCCACCCAAATGATTGATGAATGAACATTTCTGCGGTGATGATACAGGCATTTTACCAACAATTAAATATCTATATACGCCCAACCAAGTTTCTGCAGTTTTGCACATTTATCAGTTTAACTCATAGATTAAAGTGAAAGTGACTGTTTCACAATGACAAGACAAATGTGACATACAGTGAACCACAACAAAAGGACACCTGTGAATTTTACCCACACACAAACAAGTGCAGCAGCAGGCAGCTATTGAAAGCGCCCAGGAGCAGTGACGGGGACAGTACCTTGCTCTGTAACTCAGGGCAACTTACTGGTTTGGGATTTGAACCCATGGCCTTCTGATCCTGGCGCCAACTCCCTAACCACTAGGCCACTGCCACCCCATTCTCAGTTAGATCTACGTTTTAAAAATATTAATTTCACAACGTCGTAGGCTCAACTGGAGGTTAAAGATCAACGTTGTCAGAAAATGGTACTTCCTCTTATTTGTGTTTGTAAGTGGTATGAGGTGCCATCTAGTGGTGGAGATAGGAGTTACAGCTGTTTAGGTAGAGAGTCCATAGGCCTTACACACTGAGCCGTGTTAAGTCAGGAGGTACCCTCTTTTTTCCTTGTTGTATCCTCTTCAGTGGTTCACAGTCTGTAGATTTCCTTGATCTGTTTGTTATTTCCCATTATATTTTGCAGAAGTTCTGTAAAAATATCAGGGAGAGAAAAACATCTGATTAATGGGTATTACTGCTCACTTCCCATGCTCTTGCATGTGCAGATGTCAGGGTTGAAAAATGAGTGACTGTTAAGAATTGAAAAAAATAACTCTTGCTTATATTTTATTACAGATTCGTGTAGATAGGAGGTTAAAACTGCTGTCCTCTATACAGTGTTCTGGCCTTTGATTCCCTCTTTGGGCAGCAGTGGCCTAGTGGTTAGGGCGTTGGCCACAGAATCAGAAGATTGTGGGTTCAAACCCCTTAACAGGAGGTTGCCCTGAGGTACCCTTGAGCAATGTACTGTCCCCATCACTGCTCCCTGGGTGCTTTCATAGCCTACCCCTGCTGCTGCATGGTGTGTGTTGTGCATGGGTTAAATGCAGAGATACACTTTCGTTGTGGTTCACTGTGTGCTGTGCTGTGTTCTCATGATGACAAGAATAGTCACTAAAAAAAAAAACACACAATGCATCAGGAAAGGGAACTCTAACACTACACATCCGTTTCATAATTAAATTGCATGTTTCTCTGAATAAGGATGCCAACCAAGTATTACTATATATTTATTAATAAATCTGAAAGGCTAATCGGTTAAATTGTTGGGATATTTTATACATTTTGGTATTTTTATACATGAATCATACATTTATTTTCTCTCGTGGTCTACTGTAATGCCCCATGCACAACGGCTAAACAGCTACAAATATTTCTGTAAAAAAAAAGCGTTCTGCTAAATTATATTTAAGTATATTAAATTATATGAAACGTATCTATACATTTCAAATAGTATTAATGTATCTATGTATTTTTGTATACCTTTGCATATCTGTATTATATATTTTTAAAATGTCAGATTTATAACTGCATCTCATACTCACACACACACACGTAGTATTTTTTTAGCCAACAATTGTCGTAATTGTTGTGTAACCTGAAGCACCTTGAGCTGCATTAAATTGTCTGGAAGGAGCTCTATAAAATGTATTGTTATCATACGTATTATTTTATTTGATAGAAATAAAAAAGTAGAAATTTTTGAGTGTCTCGGCTCTCTCGGGGACCGAGCTTCACAGCTTGTTTATTTTGTTTTGTTGGTTTAGCACGGGCATCAAAGCACTATCGCGTTTCCCGTCTCATACTTTAGTTATGATCTTTGTGAAGCCGAGCCTAAGCATGTCGCCACGTTTCGGATTTGTCCGAGCAAGCCCGAAAGATGAGGAACGCCCTCCCTCTTCCTCAGGCGGAGAACAGAGGTTTTCACCCCCGTGCGGGTGGAGATCAAGGCGACATTTCCAGACCCACCCATTCTGTAACTGATTGACAGTTATATTGACCAATCCCATTGCTGGCTCCACTCGTTTCGTCCAATGAAAAGTTAGCAAATCTGCTCCGATGACGGCAGATGCAGACATTTTTCTCGGTCTGGAAAATAATAAGCAGTGAACTAAAGTAATGTGGAGGTAGCTAGGAGTTTAAAGGTAAAACGACTTCAGTAGCGGGGACCAGTATTATTTAATCTTCTGGTAAGAGACTTTCATGACAAATTTCCATCGTTAATTTCAGAAGGCAGCTGGGTCAGTTTTGTGCTGTTTGGCTAATGAGCTAACGAGCTAACAACTTACTTCCTGCTCCGGACATTTAGGGTGGGCCTCGACACTTTGCTTTCTTAAAGTTGATCAAAGCTAGCTTTATGAAGTGTTCTTTTAGTTTAATGTGTTATATATATTTTTCTGTATCATATGGGGATATCCGTAGTATTTCTTCCTGATTTAAATCGTCTTCTTGGAATCAGTCTGATGTTGTAGAAGACTATGTTTTTATCTGTGTGCTGTACTTTCAGAGGAATACTGTGTGCATACTGTAACGAATTAATGTGTGGTATTAGCGAATTATCTAAAGTTATCTAGTGACCTCTGCTTTCACCCATTTTACACTCCTCCTAGATATTTACCTTTATATAAAGACCACTTCAAACCAAACACACACTCAGGCCAAAGAGCTCTGCTGTTAATCGTGTCTACTGCTTGGTTGCTCAGACCTGCTTTCACAGAGTTTGTCTTCTTCGTTTAGAGGTTAATCACGTCTAGCACGACTGAGGCAGAACTGTGCAAGCAAAACTAAACTCTACAAAAGAGGAAGATCAGAGGCCTTTGACACCCTTTGCATATAATATGTGTGTTTTTCCAGTAACAAGTACAGCATCACAGTACTTGATATGAAATCCTTCTCTGGCATAATTTAAACAACTCCACCTGTGTTCGGACACCATCATTTATTTGATTGAGCACAAATATTTTTGGATTTTTGAATTAATATTTTTGTTTGTTTGTTTGTTTAATAAGTTAATTCATTAAAAGTAAAAAGTATAATCCCTTTTTTAAATTCACACCAATTAAACATCACATTTTTTGCAAAGGCAGTAGCCTTTAAATACCATGTCAACACATTCGCCTGCCTTGTGTTTACACCATGTAATGGGCAATACGTTGGCAAGTTGCAAAAATCTGCCTTTTCCTGTTTTGCATCCCTAGTTAAAGGTTCTCCTCAGTTAGTGTTAATTTGGTAATTCATCTTGTCACACCTTAGGTTTTGAAGGGATTTGATTCGAAATGTTTGCACACAAATATATGGAGTACTGAAATCCCTTGTGATAGCACAGACACACTGTGAAAACTTAGTGGTAGATTTGTCTCATACATTTAGCCTATCCAAACACAATGTTGGTGAACATGTATATCAGAAGCAGAAGTGAGTACCTTAGAGCAACCAAATGGGTTACCCTTTTAAAAAGCTCAGTCCCTTGCATCACATACTTTTCTAAAGCCCTGTGGATCCATTGCTAGAGGGAATCGCATTACACAGTTTAGTGTTTTGTCTTCCACAGCACAAGACTAATAGAAGGTTTCATAGTTAGCTGATTATGCAACATTTGAGGATTATAGCTTAGTGTGCTAAACCCTACAGAAGGGCAGGCACTGCCAAACCTCATCATCTTGGTTGTGTGAATATTGTTCAGTACAGAATTAATTTATTTGTCTATCATATCACTGAGGCAAGAAATAGGAGTAATAGGAGGAATGTACAAAGGAGTAAAATTTAAAAGCAAATGAAGCTGCAAATTACACCATCAGGAATGAAAAATATAATAATTGCAATGACAATAGAAAGACTACTTAAGAAAACACATACAGTAACATTTGTTACAACTTGTCAAATGCACAAGATAAAACAATAGTCTATGAAAGTTTTTAAATTTAAAAGGGACAAGTGAAAAGTTTGAGATCATGTAAAGATGGTTTCTATTTATTAGGTAGAAGCTCATAGGCTATATTAACCTGAATTAAAAATATTGCTGCACATTTTTTGCATAATAATATTTGTCAAAGATGTTTTGTTCTATGAAATGTAAACAATCTAAACAATTAAAGACACAAGATCAGACCAATGGAAAACTGTTGCACTCCTGCTAAAATATAGGATGTAAACTATGTCTGAGAAGGAAAATACGCAGCAGTTTTGGTTCTGCTTTGGGCAGGTTACATTTTGGTTCTGTGTTTCTCTCACTGTGCACATGGGGGAAAACAAGCAGTAGTGTGTGCAGCATTTGTAATGAAATAAAGACCATAAATAAGGATATGAAGAAAGTCTACAGTCTAAGAAAGTCTAATCACCTGTAACTCTTATTTTCATTGTTTGCCAGGAAGAAGAGAGATTAAGTAATCATCATGCCTTTGGTAATGCGAAACATCGAGCCACGGCACCTGTGTCGTCAGACCCTGCCTGCGGCAGTGAAGAGTGAGCTAGAGTGTGTGACCAATTTCACACTGGCCAATATCATCCGCCAACTTGGCTCCCTCAGTGAGTAGCTATTTCTGCAGGCTTTGTGCTGCTATTAGGCTGACAGTGGCTGACTGTGTGTGTGTGTGTGTGTGTGTGTGTGTGTGTCTCCATCTCCTAGGCAAATTTGCAGAGGATGTGTTTGGTGAGTTGTTTGTCCAGGCCAGCCTTTTTGCAGACAGGGTGAACACCCTTGGTGAGAGAGTGGATAAGCTGCAGGTCAAAGTGACACAGCTAGATCCTAAAGAGGAGGAAGGTATGAAAGAGAAGATCACCTAAAGATATTCTGTCAAATGTTATGTCTAAGATCTGGATACAATTTTCACTTCATCTGCTCACTTATTGGTTTGCTTGTGTAGTTTCTTTGCAGGCGATCACAACTCGCAAAGCTTTCCGCTCTAATCTGATCCAAGATCAGCAGCTTTTCACTCGGCCTTCATTGCCCCAGCCAGTGCAGGATACCTACTTGACCTGCAACCAGCCACCTCCGCTCAGCATCCTTAGTGTTTACAGGTACAAGAACACTGACAGAGTCATATTTTTATTTATATCTACCACAGCTACAAAATAACAAAAAACATTCATAACATTGTTGTCTGTGAACAGTCTCAACCCAAAATAAGGCAAAGAATTTTAAAGAATGGAGAATTCAAGATGAGATTTTCTTAGTGTGTTTAGTATCCTTTGCCATTCCCTGCAGTACAGCTGTTAAATTCTTTAAATGCTCTAAAATTTAAGTTTAAATTACACTTCAGAAAAAAAACTACCATAGGGGCATACAAGATTTTTATTTGTGTAATATATCTTTAATTGGTCAAACTCAGCCATTGCTGGTGTTGGCAGGGTTTTCTACTTGTGCTTACCAAAAAAACAAAAAAAAAAAACAAAAGCATAGACTCTGTAAATAATAGTATTAGCTTTCTGCCTAAACGTTACTTGCGCATGTCTGTTTCAGGGAGGATGGAAAGGAGGCTCTTAAATTCTACACTGATCCATCTTATTTTTTTGACCTGTGGAAAGAACAAATGCTGCAAGACACCAAAGACATCATGAAGGAGAAAAGGAAGCACAGGGTGAGACTTAGAACCACATGCACCTTCAAATCCTACTGTGGTATTATATAGTTCATGTCTGTTTCTTTTTGTCTAACTGTGCCTATGTGTGAGTAGAAGGAAAAAAGAGAAAACCCAAACCGAAGCAATCTAAACCCTCGCAAGATCAAAACCCGTAAAGAGGAATGGGAACGTCGCAAGATGGGGGAAGAATTTGTTGTCCCTAAAAACGATGCTACGTAAGTCAAAGATCTGATTAAGACATAACTGAATTAAGGTTGTGTCTGCATAAAGAAACCAGAATTCCATTTATTAAAATTTTTTTTATTTATTTATTTATTTTATTATTTTAGTCGTCCTTCAGACAGTGTATACAATGGCAGCCTTGGATCTGGTGACGACATGGGTCTGGATTCTGAGGGACCGCTAGACCAGAGTACTGCTTCCTACAGTTATGATCCTGGTTCCCCTCTTCCACCTCCAATGTCAGATGAAGAAGGTTTCCTGCCCCCTCCTCCGGATATGATGTCAGTGCTTTCCATATCTTTACATGCACTCAGTTTTGCTACCTCCCTTCTGGTTGTGCTATGACTAATGCCTTTTCTCTTGCAGGTATAACGAGGCACCATCTGGAACCTCTCCTCAGAAAAGAAGTAGTTTATTAAGCCCTACTCACCCTCCTCCAGCCCCTCCAACTATGGCATCCTCTCCTACTGGACGCCCCACAATGGCTCCTCCTGTAGCCCCACCTCCTCCCCCACCTGTAGGGATGGCAATCCCACCCCCACCACCACCAGGATTTGAATCCCCTCCTTCTCCTCCTCCTTTTTCACCTGGTTCTTCCTCTATTCCTCCTCCTCCACCACCTATGGCAGCTGGTATTCCATCTCCACCACCTCCCCTTATTGCTAATGGACCCCCTCCGCCACCACCACCCCCTCCTCCCCCAGGCCCTCCTCCTCCTAGCTTTGCCCCTGCTGCTCCAACGATTCCTACTTCAGGTGGGCCCCCTGCCTCATCTGCCCCCAAAGCCCAGCCAGCCCCTGTCAGTGATGCCCGCAGTGATCTTCTCTCAGCTATTCGCCAAGGTAAGTCAAATTTGTCCATGTACATTTTTTCAAATTTAAATGTTGACATTTTAAAAATGTTTCTGTTGTTTATGAATTCTGTTAGTTTTACTATTTCTCTTAAACTAAAACACAATAATGATGAGTATATGTTTATGCAGGAAAACAAATTTGAATATAATGATCACTATGCCATGGCCTAGTGGCATCTTTTTTTTAAACCCATTAAGTCCATTTTATTTTTAAAGGATTTTTGTACAAATCCTATACCAATACTTCTTGTAAATTCCACTCTTTAAAAAATCTATTGAAATGTCATGTTTAACCTTTTATTTATGCTTATTTGTTTTATACCCTGTATTTCAAAATAAAATTAGTCTTGATTTTGATCATTTTACAAAAACATTCCCTTAAAATGAAGGGAAAATATAACACTATGCTGAAAGTTAACATTCACTCCTTAATAAGTTAATGAGGCGAATGAGTCTGGCTGGATCGATACTTACCAAGAAAACAGTTATGATGTGGAAGTAAGTCTATTATGTAAATCTCTTAAAAATCTTTTGTCAGTGTAGCTGACTTGCTGAGTGAGGTATCAGCTTCATGGTCCTCATTGTTGTGACCAGTGTTTTGCTGGAATTTTCTTTGTTCCACCAAAAACTAAGAAGACAACATCAAATTTATAAGTTATACTATGAGTGCAGTGACTTCAGTAGGCCCGGTGCTTAATTGTTTAATTATGCCCAACAAATTTATTATATAATAAGGAGAAAATGGCAGTTACACAAAAAGAAAATATACAGAAACAGCAATGTGGGTCTAAATCTCTACAAAACTAATGTTAAAGATGATCTAACCAAACGTTAACTATTGAAATTAGAATAGCTCTGCAGAAGACCCATGGTGTTTACCCATGAAACTTTGACATTTAAGAAAATTTGGCAGCTGATCCAGGTGTGTTAGGTCAGGGGGAAAAAAAAAAATTGCAAGGCATGATATCTCCAAAGCAAGGATAGATATCTACACTATAGTAGACATTTACTACAACCTTTTTGTCAATGTGAGGAGGAAAAACTCTCTCAATAAAGATGTAAACGGGAGCTTAAGAGTGCTGAAAGACTGTTTCTTTTTCTTTGTGTGTTTATTTGTATCTAGGATTTAACCTGCGTAAAGTGGAGGAGCAGAGAGAGCAAGAGAAGAGGGACTTCGTGGGCAATGACGTGGCTGCTATCTTGTCCCGCCGTATTGCAGTGGAGTGCAGTGACTCTGAGGACGATTCTTCAGAGTTTGATGATGAGGAGTGGTCTGAATAAGTCATAATTTATCACGAAAAACATAATTCCTGTTAGATTATCCACTTATTAGATTTCCTGTTTCCTTTTAATTAGGACAATGACAGTGTATGGGTAAGCGGTCCAGACAGTGTGTATGTAAGTGTGTGTGTTGGGGTGGGGGGCATTATTCTGACTCTGAGTGAATAATTTACATGAGTAGCCTGCTCCTGTTTCAGAGTGCCCGTTCCAGTGTAATGCAGCTATAGACTGGGGAATTGCGAGAGAATCTTTGGAGTATTCTTTTGTTGGGTTTTTTTTTTGTATCATATCTGCAAAAGCTTGGTATTAAACACCTAAAGCTTTGCTGTTTTTCCTATTCCCAAGCCAAGTAAGAGTCACATAATGAATCTATAATTTGTTTTCTTTGTTGCTCTTCAGGGCTGTATTTTATTGTGGCATTGGCCCTTATTTAGAGCACTGTTGCCCAGAGTAAAAAAGCTCTAGCAGTCTTTTAAACCAATGCCTTTATTTCTGTGTTCATAGCCTGTTGCCTTGGTAACTGCTCTCTCTCTCTTTTTCTGTGGGTGCAGTGTATCTGTTCTCTGACCTCAGTGCCACTCATGGCATTATGGCATTCCATCTTGTGGTTTTCCATGTCCTGTCTTTTCGCTGATGTCCTTATACTGTATTCCAAAGTGCCTGCCATTTTTAAGTGCCTACTCATTTAAAACCAAAGTTTTTTGTTTTTTTTTTGGAAAATTTATGCTATTTGAAATTAGAAAAGTATGTTTTTTTTTTTTTTTATTTGGTTAATAATTGCACAAATTTTCTATCACTGGCTTAATCGAATAAAGATCTTGTGTTCTGAGTTGGTTGTGTATTGGTAATGGAGCTACCTGTGATTAGGCATGACCATAGTACAACTACAACCTGCAGAAAGGGAAACGCTCAAACACAGCTCTTCAGTACTGTTTACAAATATTCTTCGAGTCTCCCAATTATTTTTATTTATATATATATATATATATATATATATGTATGTATATGTATGTATGTGTGTGTATATATATATATATATATTATATACCCAATATTTAACAGTGAACCTGCCTATTCAGCAAGGAAACCTGCTTAACACCAATGTTGCATTAGCTNTATATATATATATATATATATATGTATATGTGTGTATGTATGTATGTATGTGAGGGGCAGTGGTGGCCTAGTGGTTAGGGCGTTGGCCGCATGATCTGAGGATTGGGGGTTTGAACCCCTTCCCGATTGGGTTGGACACCAGCGCGACCCGGTTTGGGACAAGTGGCAGAAAATGGATGTGTGTGTATATATATATATATATATATATATATATATTATTATATATTTTTATGGGTTTCCCACACATACAGTACCAGTATAGCCAAGCAGAACTTGTGGCTCAGTTTTCATTGGGCTATATTATTATTGCCAGCTATCAGCAGAGGCCGGAGGAGGAGCCTATTAATCTCCAAAAAATGAAAGAACGCTAGATGGTGTCTGTGAGTAAATTCTTTTTTTCTTTGGAATATTCCAAATATTTTTGGGAAAATAAGTGTATTCTGCAAAAATTTACTAAAACCTGTCTATTGTTTGTTTTTATACAGTAAACAGGTTTGGGGCATTAGCACAAACTTTTTGGCTGTTAGATTGGACAGATGTTCATGCTCTGGTGTGTGAATATTTTTTTTTTAAATATATATATATATATATATATACAGATACAGTTCACTGTCAAGTGTAAAATGTGTTTTAATAATATAAAATATTTAATGTGGTTTTGTCTTAAAGTGAGTACACCCCTCAAATTTTGTAAATATTTTATTATATCTTTTGATGGGACAACACTGAAGATATGACACTGATACAATGTAAAGTAGTCTGTGTGTACAGCTTGTATAACAGTGTAAATTTGCTGTCCCCTCAAAATAACTCAACACACAGCCATTAATGTCTAAACCACTGGCAACAAAAGTGAGTACACCCCTAAGTGAAAAATGTCCACATTTTGCCCAATTAGCCATTTTCCCTCCCCGGTGTCATGTGACCTGTTAGTGTTACAGGGTCACAGGTGTGAACTGGGAGCATTTGTCGCTCTAAAGATGGCCAAGGCTATAAGAAGATTGCCAACACCCTGAAACTGCTGCAGCACGGTGGCCAAGACCATACAGGGGGTTTAATAGAACAGGTTCAACTCAAAACAGACTTCGTCATGATTGACCAAAGAAGTTGAGTGCATGTGCTCAGCGTCATATCCAGAGGTTGTCTGGATACATGGTATAAATGCTGTAGACAAAAGAAGCAGTGCTTTTATGTGTGTGCAAGCAAGGTTTATGTTAGCTTGAATAACTGAACAGGGATTGACAAAGAAGGTAGTAACTCTGTCTGTATTTATAATGATACATGCAGCTGAAACTTTGTAGAATTTGCTTCATGGGACTTGTAAAGGTGTGTTATCGTATTATGCACCAAAATAGCATCATCTTCCCATCCCTTCCACAGGCATGCAGCGCTCATGCACTCAGGCATCCAAAGATGTAAAAGACAACATAATTAATCAGACAAGGCCATCTTCTTCCATTGCCCCATGGTCCAGTTCTAATACTCACATTCTCATTGTAGGTGCTTTCTGCAATGGACATGGGTTGGCATGGACGCGCTGATCAATCTACAGCTATGAAGCCCCATACAGAGCAAAATGTGATGCCCTGTGTGATGTATCACCACTCTGTTGTACCCAGCATGAACCTTTTCAGCAATTTGTGCTACTCTTCTGCAGGACTGAATGAGATGGACTAGACTTTTTTTTCTCCGCACTCATTTATCCTCATTTATTTACTGGTTCAACTGTTTCTTCCTTGGATTTCTTTTGGTAGGTAATATTTACTTGTCAAAGTAGCTCAAAGCATTATGCTTGCCTATTTATCCTCCTTCCAACACCCCCATCCCACACACACTTCTATCAATGGTTTTAATGCTAAGACTGGTCAGTGTATAATCAGCTTGCTGTAGATCAGTTAGATGTAGATCCTTGCATCTCAAACCATACATAAAGAACAAGTATGATTTCTTAGATTGCATTTTGTCCTACATGCTGTTACATAATCATTTGCTCATATAAATGTTAGGCTACACAAAGTTTGTTGCAGTTTGGCTACCAACAAACAAGTGCCTGACTGCACTAGAATTTCTTTCATTGTTTGCAGTGGTAAGTCTTTATTCCTTGTATTCCTACCTCTAATATATTCCTTTAACAGGCTCTGTGAAAATAAGCAGGCTTAGAGACACGATTCCCTCCCTGTAATGCAGTGGGTTTATGTAATACTAGCTGTGATTTGTCAGCAGTTTGTGTCTCATTCCAGATTCATGTAAATTTGACAGGTGTGCTTTAGGAAAGGGTATTTATATTCCTTTAAAAAGCATGCAAAGGGCAAAAGAAACTCAATCCTTTTACGAAAACTCATTGTTTATTTCTTGCTAAAAACAAGACAGAGGTTTCTTTGAAACAATTTAGTTCAAAAGAACACATTTGGTCATACATGTAGACTTGTGCACCATGAATTTCCCACATGTGCAAACGAGACATTTATGAAGTATAAAAAACACTTATCTTTTTGCAGTAGTACCAAACAGCAAGTAATTCAATAAATACATAATAAGGGCTACACAACTGGCAATAATAGCATTCAAAAAAACTTGTATGAAAAGTCAAGTCATCAGTGTAAAGTGCAAATTATTTTTAATTCCATCTATAACCTCTGAATGTCAGAGTTTTTAAAGTGTCAGGCACAAATTGAAGACAATTAAAGCAATACTATCCTTAAGGAAACAATATCTTTATCATCATTTAATATGATTGTAAAAGCTACTGCAGTGGTAGAGATGAGGTACTTGGTACCCTGAAAATGAATGAGGGATAACAGGAACATATATCAGAGGAGACCCTCTGACAGTACACATTTTAAATGTTGCAGGAAAATGACTGGGAGTCATACATCAGATACACATGACCCGTGTGGCACAAGTCAGGCAGAGGTCTTGGCTGTATTGGCACAGTGAATTCTAGTTTCTTCATGAGGAGGTGTGTATGCATGTATATGCATGAATGTGTGCATGTTTGCATGTGTTTTTTCAGAATAGTTATGAAGTTAAAACATTATTTTTAATGGCACCTTTAGGTTTCTTTTTTTTTTCATCTCTATGTGCTTTTTAATGAAATGTTCACACAATGTTAGACATCACTGGGTGTGTGTGTGTGTTTTTGAGATGCATTTGGTATGCAGCAGCAGCAGGCCTGTCTCAGCACTCTCTGGATATGTGTGTTTCTGTAGGCATAGATAAGAGGGTTCAGCAGAGAGTTCCCTGTGACTGGCACCAGTGTAGCATATGTGTACAGAGTGGGTGATGAGCTGTCGCCTAGGAGACCATACAGAGCGAAGGGCACCCAGCAGCTGGCAAAGGTGGCCAGGATGAAGGCAAGGGTGTGGACCCGCCGGCGGGCATGTGTGCGCACTGAGGGCAGTGTATGTCTCTGTAGGGCAATCTGGTGGGAGTGGCGCAAGACCACCTGGCAGATCCAGGCATTGAGCTGCAACATGAGGGCAAGTGCTAGTAAAAAGCCTCCACAAAGGGTGGCCAAGTGTACGCGTGTCAGAGGCCTCAATATACTGCAGGACTGTCTATCATCCAGGCAGTTCCAGCCCAAGGCAGGCAAAGCCCCTTGCAGGCCTGCCAGTGTCCATCCCACAGCCAAGGCGCATTGTGTGTGAGCATGCGTACGGCGAGAGCCATAGGTCAGTGCTCTGTGTAGTGACAGGAACCGATCCAGGGTGATGCCCAGCAATGAGACAACTGATGCACTGAGTGCACTCACTAGCAGACCCACACTCCCCAGTTCCAGTACCTCGGAGGGCACGCACCAGCGGGATAGGAAGTGTAGTAGCAGTCCCACTCCGGCCAAGAAGTCTGCCCAGGCCAAGCTGCCAATCAGCAGGAACATGGGAGCCCGGAGTGATGATGAAGAGAAGATGGTCACCACAACAATTGCATTCTCGCAGCAAATCAGAGCACCTGACACACACAGGGCCACGTCCCAGGGGGTCATTACTGCTGCAGCCAGTGGGTCAGGTGTGAGACGTGCAGGGGAGAGCTGCAAGAGGGGGTCAATCTCCAAGACTACTTCCAAGCCCACTTCAGAATTATTAAGGGCCATTGCTGCCAAGAGGGAAACAAAAACGAAACATTAATATAAGGGTCATCAACACAGGCATCCATTTATTTAGTTCTTAAAGTACTTCAAGCAAAATGAGAACACTGATATCTTGAAAACCAGCAGCCTCATCCAAATAAACTTATAAGCTTGTCTGAGACTTAGACTAAAGATCATTTGTTGGCTGAAATCTGGCTGGTTGGGAATCTCTTAGTTCACAGAAGAGCGCCGCACGAGCTGAGGGGAGGCGCACGTGCGGAGATTACCGATCTTCGTGACAGTGATCATGCTGGAAGGATGCTGCGCCTGGACCAGGAGTCTAAAGCCGAAGAAAGCACTGCACGAGAGTCCACGTCCAATCTCAGCCTAAACCACAGCTAAACATACACACGAACAGAATGACGCGGTGAGTAACTCATACTCACTGAAGTGCTCAGCAGGCAGGCATCCAGGTCGCGCGCTGGGAGAGAAACCGGAGTTCCAGTTATAGCAGGGTGGTCCCGGACGGAGTGCGCAGCTCCTATTTCCAGTATGAAGGTTTCGGTCTGTTCTTCTGCTCGTCGCTCGTCTTCTATGATCTCTTCGCTGGTGCGCTCTCCTCCTTCACTGAGTCCCTTCTGACGTCAGTTACCACGCAGGGGGTCGATTCCCCCGCGCGCAGCCAACCAGAGCGCGCGCTGACACGGAGCCCACTGGCGTAATTTCATTCATAAAAATACCGCATTGTTTCACCCCGCCCACTGCGGAGAGGAGCGGGGCAGGAATGGGCCGCGCGTGCAGGGAACCACGGGTACCGGACCGCCTATGAGATTTATTACACCCCAGTCTAATAAAGCAAGAACTTTATCAGGAATATGTCCTCCTCACTCGTAAACGCATGGATTTTAACGGAAAATATACATTTACATTGTGTGTGTGTATATATATATATATATATATATATATATATATATACACACTGTATATCCTTTTTAATGAAGAGATTTATTTGTTGTGAGAAACTGATTAGAAAGAGTGTCTTTATCATTTAGGAACTGTATGTACCATATTTTAACCCAAAACCACTTTTCCACATGGCCTGGTGTCCCAGAATGCCTCAGTCCCCCTGTCTGTATCTCCAAGAGTGAGTCACCGCTGTCCGTGGTGCTGAAGCTGTGCGGAAATGGGAGCAGATCTGATCGTAGTGACGACAGTCCTGCCTGCGTGGCTGAGCTGAGCTGTATGTTCGTGTTTAACGCACTGATGTATCTTTCGACTTCATCCTCCACACCGCCTTAAGGTGACGGCCGTTAATGTGCACGCGCAACTGTCCGCGATAAAACCCACCGGACTGAGACCGGTTTGATGAGGAAACGCGGAGAGGATGATGACATAATTTCCTGGCAGATGAAGGGGATTCTCGCTCTGGACATTAGAGAGAGTGAGGGGGCGGCGCAGGGAGCGTCCGGCGGCGCATCTTAATGAAAAGTGAGGGCAAGGAGGAGAGAGAAGAAAAGAGGAGGGCATAGAGTAGAGAAGAGAAGAGAAGAGAGCAGAGGAGAGGAGAGGAGAGGAGGAGAGAAAGGGGGGGGGCATTAGACCATATAAGGACAAGGGCTTCCGGTGCTCTCTAGCTGGACACTAATAAATAATAAAAATAATGTTATCAAAAAATGTAAAATGTTCAGGGTTTAACAAAATACCCCTAGAACCACCTATTTAAAACAATGACATAATAAAACAATAACATTTGAACACATATTCCACATTATGTCCTTCCAGTCAGACCTGGGTGTGTAATTATGGAGAGTGAGAAAAATGTGCTGGTACTTTTGATGCTTATTTTGAAGGAAACTCACATGCAATTCCATGGCAATTTTCATCAGAGGGAATATGTGGGTGAGGGGGATTACATCCATATGGCTGTGTATGTCTGTGTGTGTGTGTGCATGTGAGGGGACTGCGGAATTTCTCACAGTTACCTAATATGAGGAGCGCAGGCGCTGTCTGCATCTCCAGCTTCACCATCCAACATGAGGATGAGCACACTGTTCATGCCGCTTGGTGCATTGTGAAAACGTGTGTGTGTGTGTGTGTGGGGGGGGGGGGGGGGGGGGGGGTGTTTATGTCAAAGACAAAGAAACACAGAAAGATAGACGGAAAGCTAGAAAGAAGAAAGAAAGTGTGGAGGGATTAATAGTGAATAGTGAGGGTGGGAGTGGGAGTTTTCCACCCTCTCACCCTCATCCAACACAATGCATTACAAAGGAGTTTCAGGCTGCATGATCCATCTGTGTCACCCACCCACACACACACACACACACACACACACACACACACACACACACACACACAGTGTTATCATTAACAGTTGATTATTGATAACGATTACCAAACGTTTTTTAACTATGGCATGAAATCCCTGAAGAGGCTGACAAAAGTACATAGGGAGCAAAGAAGAGTGTATTAGACTATGAGAATGCAGAGAGAAGGGCTGGAAATCATGTATTACATAATTCTGTCAGCCTCTCTGTTCCTCTAAAATGCACACAAACATACTGTTTTTGGACAGAATTATTCATTCATTTTCAGCTTCTGTATTAGAGTTATGGGGAGAAATGTAACAGTGAAAGAAAGACAGATGAGAGAGATCTAATTAAATGGTCCTTCAAATGGGGTGATTCCAATGGAGGAGCACAGAAAGTTTGAATGTCATTCAGTCATGTGATTTCTATGTGTAACATCACGACTGCAGAGACGTGACTCAGTCTAGAGGGGCAGATGTGATCTGTGTTTAGTCCCATTCTGAATTCTCTGTCACCAGATTTCTCCGTTTTAGGGTACTATTTTGTGCAAATGTTCTTGAGAAACCGAAAGAACCTATACTTAGAATAGAGAGATTTTTTTTTTATCTTGAAAGACGACTGTGTATGTGTGTGTTGTCTCCATAGCCACTGCAGCAGTTTCCATGCTAAGGCTATGGACTTGCATATTTGTCTAATCTATACACTGAGTTACCTTTTTTTTTTTTTTTGGTAAACCTACTTTGTACCCTGGGGGTGATTTGGTGTTTTTGAAGACCCATTCACCGATGTTAAATTGTTGTTGGATTTAAATGCAAAATGCAACACTTACACTGTCTTGTTTCGGTCCAGTGAAATTATGTTTTCTGTGCAGGTCAGTAAATATTTGGTAGTGTTAGTGTTAATCACACTTAACTGATTTTAAGTTTTACAAGAAATAGAATCATCTTTTGCCACAGGGAAAGTTTTTTTTTTTTGCTGCCAATCAAACAACCGTGACCAGCACCTGCTTCTCATCAGGCTTATCTTCAGTTTTCTTATGTTTGTTTAATTAAATGTTTCTGAGGTTTTTTCCTCAGTGATACTTAGGTAACATTATCTTCTCAGGGTGGAAAAAAAAGAAAAATCACATTTATTCAGATAACCACTTGTGGGTACTGAGGGTGTCTGGTGGTAAGACTGCTACTGTTTCTACCTGCACTCATGTTTATGAATAATGGCTGATAAAAGGGCCGCTCATAACCTACTACATGTAATAAATTGCACATGGAAAAAGATAAGCTGTTCTAAATCTGTACCAGCAGAGTGCTGTTTTTATAAAGTTTATATACCAGCACAACACACAATAACAATGGCAGCACCACTGCTGTGCAGGGAATAACCCAAATAATATCTGGGTAGCAGTGTTACTGTTCTGATGCTTTTCCACTGATGAATAGGATAGAGGGGTGCTCATAAATTTTGCAGCAGCCAAAGAACTTTAGTAACTGTAAATCTTTAAAGCAGACCTTTATCAGGGTATCTGGTAAATTGACAAGTAAATGTACCTAAAAGTTAAATGTGTCACATAAACAGGAAGCTCAGTGTTTGTATGTGAGTGTGTACTTGTCACCTTCATTAGGAAACGTGCATTAATGAGCAGATGTTTAGCTTTGCATATAGAGTCAGGGAGACCGGCTGTCCCGTTGCCAAGGAGCCTGTATCGTGTTACACACCTTCCAGTCTTTCTGATTCAGAGTAAATGACGTCAAGAGAGACACACACTCTTGCACACGCTCATCACTGCATCACAGCTAACCAGACTGGCCCTTTCCTGAAGGACACAGCTAGGATGGTGCTTTAAATGATAATTTTTTGTCATCGGCCAGTTAGCTTGTGGTTTATTATGTACATTTGGCCTCTGACAGTGTTTGCATCTAGTTTTCATTAATTGTTTTTCATTCTTTTTTTTGCATTTAGTGAGCCATTTGATGTTTGGTAAGGTTTTAGGTATTAATCAGTATATAACTATTATTTTCAAAACCTTGTGAGTATATATACAAAGAGAGTAAGGCTGAGATTATAGACATTGCTGTTATAAGGATGAAGTGTGTGGCAGTTGTCTTGTGTTGTACTGTGCTGCTAATGCAGCTGATGATGACCAGCTCACAAACTGCAGGTAAGAGTTTAAACATTGAAGCCTATGTGCGTTCATGTGTTATTATCTGTAATAGATAATATATTACTATTAACCACAAGCTGTAGCCTTTAACTTTCCACCTGTCTCACTGTCCCCTTTTAAACTGTCCATCAGGTTAGTCCCCTTTAAAGAACTCTTCTGTAAGTGGGTGCAGTATATTATTGCTGCTGAACAAAACATTAACACAGAAAAGGAAATAATATACGGCTTCCTATACCTTTAAATTGAACAACACAATTGAATGTGAAATATTTGCTCATGTAAATAAAACAACTTTGTTGTCTTGACAGGACAGTTATATGTAATGCTAGTTTGAAGTCAGTTTATTTTTTTTATTAAACCTCCATTTAACCAGCCAAGACTTTAAGAACAAAATTTTTAATTTAAACCTAAGTATCATATGGCTTTACAGTGGCTCAAATTATGGCTATGAAATTATCTAGCACTTTAATTTAGAGTGTTGATTGGTGCTGAGTGTATATAAATGATATTTGATGAGGAAATATTCAGCTTTGTCTATATCTGAAGACCTGATGGGATGCATGCAGGTCAGAGGAAATAAAATCAGTCACTTGAAGCTTGATTTTAACAAGCAGTCTCAAACCTAGAGGCAGGGGTGTTATATGAGGAGGAGAAGCTAT
Organism: Hepsetus odoe; assembly: GCA_017165825.1. Classification (NCBI taxonomy): domain Eukaryota; kingdom Metazoa; phylum Chordata; class Actinopteri; order Characiformes; family Hepsetidae; genus Hepsetus; species Hepsetus odoe. The sequence continues at coordinate 12,086,508 of CM029368.1, forward strand.
TGGCTTGCATTCAACTCTTGTAAGGGTAATGTGTTTGACTGATAGGTTATTCAGCCAGTGGGGACTGTTCCCAGCTCAACTCATGTGATCGCTGCACCAGTGGAGATCCTAACCTCAATGTGACACGCTGTGTCTGGAGAAGCTGTAATAATGGTGAAAGAGCACAAACGTGTGCACACGCATGCACACACACACACACACACACACAAAAAAAAAAATACACACACACACATACACAAAAGGATAATATTCTTATCATGTAAGCCATCTTTTTCACTCTCTCTCTCTAACTCTTTCTCTCTCTCTCTCTCTCTCTCTCTCTCTCTCTCTCTCTCTCTCTCTCTTTCTCTAACCCACACACACTCTCTTAGGCTCACAGTGACATATGATTCTGTCCTTGTTGAGTGCGCTCAGGAACAGCACAGTGAATAATTAAAGCAGGCACACATACAGATGCACGGCAGCCATCACACAGACATCATCCCCAGTAAATAATTCAGTGCTATTATCTGCCCTAAGGAGAATGTAGTGAGTGTGAGAGGGACAGAAAGAGAGAAACACAGAAAGCGATACTCTGAACATACTCTGTGAACTTGATATGAAAGACTGTATTAATATTATTCATTCCTAAAACCTTAAAACATTGTCTCAAAATAAACAATGCATAGAACAAATTAAGACAACACAAAGTAATACAATAAAATTATTATTTTATATTACTAGTAGGATAATGAATAGATGATTGATTGAGTGATTGATTGATTGACTGAATCGCATATATCCTGCTGTTCAGAGTGGACGTTCTTTTCTTTTCTTGTTTAGACAATAATACTGGGTGCATTTTTGACACCAATGATTCAGGAGACTGCACGGTTTACAATGAAACAAGCTCCTGCCCAAGTAAGTACTGCATTCACATTCAAACATATTTATACAGTGTTCTGAAACAATATAGGTCCACTTCAGATTTACTTTATTACTAGTGTAAAAAAACTCTACATGTATATAAATCAATTCTACAGAATTCTCTCATACAAATTGCACCTGCAGGATCATTAAAAAAAATGCCATTTATCTCATCAGTGTGAGAGCATAATTTGAAATCTTGCACAGTGCACCTCCAATGTAAAGACCACAACCATTCCTGTCAGTAAAACAGATTCAATAATATGCCAGTGGAAAGTTCACAGCAATGGTGGCAGCAACCATGAGAAGGTCTTGATTTCAGTTTACAGCCAAAGGCTACCCTGAGGTGCGCTTGAGCAAGGTACTGTCCCCAACATTACACTGTCTGGACAACTGATGGAGATTTGCAAGGAATGTGCCAAAACTTAACCACTGTTATACAAAAAGCTTTCAGATTATTTTTGGAAACTATGGTTGTTGTTCTAATTTCATGCAGTTCTAAATCACTTAATCAATTCACCAGTTAATCATATTTTTCTGATTTAATAATTACTTTGTAACTACACTTCTTTTAAGGTTCAGCAGGTCTGTCTTTTATAAAATGGTTACATGCAGGGGGTGAACTAAAAGGAGCCTCTTCTCCTTCTGGTTGATTTCAAGCATCTGCACACCAGAGACATGAAGCCCATCACATCTTTGAGTTTATCCCAAGGGTTAATGAAATGATCTTGAACCTGAAGCAGGATATTTCTATATGATTTCATATTACTCATATAAGTACTGTCTTTCCTGTTAATCATTCAGTCAATATAATAATTCTGCATTTTAGTCAGCTGTGTTTATAAAAAAAGTCAAAAGACATTGAATGTAAATATGAAGTGGATAAATGACCTGAAAATATATCAAATAACAGAAACAAGTCTGAATATTTGTTTCCCATCAACGTATTATATACACTCAACTTTGTCTGTATATGTGTGTTTTTATGTGTATTTGAACAGTAAGTGCGGGTCCTGATGACAGTGGCTCAGGTGAGAGTTTTCTTTGCTTTAAATTCACTCTTCCAATCCTGAACCCAATATCCCTTTACTTTCATTGAGGCCCCTCAGTTTAACAAGTCTATGAAACAGTCGTAGTAGTGTCTTATCTGACATTTATTTTTGTAATTTTTTTATGAGTCAATTATAGTTAAAACTGTACATATTCTTGTGAAGTCTGGATAATTTTTTGTATTTTACTGAACATACCCTTCAATAAACTTATCGTCTTAAAGTACTGAAGAGCAAGGTGGGGGGGTTGGGGTTCACAGTGTCATCTTCGTGATTCTCACAGTGAAGGTCCTAAGTCCGATTTCCAACCAGGGTGATGTTTGTCCTTTCTGTGTGGAGTGTGCATGTTCTCACTGGGTCTGCATTCGGTTTTCTTCAGATGCTCGTTCTTCCCACAGTTCAAATGTATGCATGCCAGGTGGACTGAAGAGGTTAAACACCTACCTAAATGATTTGTCTGCCCGCTTTTCAATGGACTGGCAACTTGTCCAGGGTGTGTCTTGGCCTTTTGCCCTCAAAGTGCTGTGACAGGTTCCTGCACCCATGCTATCCTGGTTACATGAAGTGGTTTTTTCACACCTGCCTAAGACTTTTGCACAGTACTGTATATGAAAGTGACAACCCTTGTCATTGCGAGGTCACAGCCCAGCAAGCGTGAACCACAACGAAATTGGACCTCTGCTTTTAACCCATGCACACAAACACCGTGCAGCAGTGGGCAACTATTGAAAGTGCCCGGGGAGCAGTGACGGGGATGGTACCTTGCTCAGGGGTACCTCAGGGCAACCTACTTGTGAGGGAATTGAACCCACAATCTTCCGATGCGGGACCAACTCCCTAACCACTAGGCCACCGCTGCCCCATATATGGTATATGGTACTATATTTTTAATATTGTTTAATTGTACAAGCACTCATAGGGTGAAATGCCAAGAAACATACTGGAGAAGTTGTCAGTCAATCACAGGTCTTTAGAGAGTAGGAGCAAACCATAAAACCCAAAGGAAATCCATGCAGACACAAGGAGAACCAATTCTAAACAGAAAGGACATAGGCTGCCCTGTCTGGGAATTGAACCCGGAATCTTTCTGCTGTGAGATGACAGCACTACCCACTTCACCACTATGCTGCATCCACCTCTATGTTATCCTATGAAAATAAAGAATCCCATATATACATAGAGATAAGGACATGGATAAGAGTGGAACTGAGTGTAGGAAATTTGAATGTCAGCAGCAGGACTGGTAAAGGGAGAGATATGATATGATGGAGAGAAGGAAGGTTGATATTTTGTGTGTGCAAGATGGAAGGGTAATAAGGCCAGGTGTGTTGGAGGAGGGTTTGAATCGTTTTACCATGGTCTGGATGCAAGGAGGAATGGGGTAGGTGTAATCCTGAAGGAAGAGTATGTGAAGTTTTGGAGATGATGAGTTTGAAGCTGGAAGTTGAATGACGTGATAATGAATGTTGTTATTGCTTATGAGCCACAAGCTTATTGTGAGATGGAGATGAAAGAAGAATTCTGGAGTCAGTGAAAGTGTACCCAGGGGAGAAAGGTGATTGGTATAATGAACATGTTGGTGAAGGGAACAGAGGTGATGGGTAGGTATGGCGTCAAGGAGAGACATGCTGAAGGTCAGATGGTTGTAGATTTTGCTAAAAAGATGGAAATGGCTGAAGTAAATACTTATTTTAAGAAAATGGAGGAGCACACGGTAACACAAGAGTGGAGGAAGATGCACACAGGTGGATTATACCCTTTGAAGGAGGGTCAGACAAAAAAACAGGCAATGGAGCTGGAAGTTGCTGAGTTAAAAATGCTGAGATTTTCACTGGGAGTGATGGAGATGGACAGGATTACAAATTAGTATATTTACAAATGTATATACATATTGTATTGGGTGAAGGGTGTTGAGGTGGAGTTGCCTAGAGGAAGAGCAAGGGGACAAGGGGAAAACCAAAAAAGGGTTATGGATGTGGTGAGAGAGGACATGCAATGGTTGGTGTGAATGAGGAAGATGCAGAGGACCATAAGAAATGGAAACAGATGATCTGCTGCAGTGACCCCTAAACAAGAGCAGCTAAAAGAAGAAGAAGTAGAAGGAGAAATATATATACACTATGAGAAGTACTTAGTCTAAACTACAGTATGCACTGCACCTCTTCTTCTCCATCTCAGATGGCTCTTCTTCTGGCACTGAGTTTTCTCAGGCTTCCTTCGACTTGTCCAGCTTCATAGGGGGAATCATACTGGTGCTGGTGCTCCAGGCTGGGGCCTTTTTCGCCATGCGCTTCCTCAAAACCAAAGACAGCACATATGAGACCATGTAGGTGTCTTACGTTATCATCACTTTTATCTGTGTTTTTCCATGTATGCATATAAAATGACATGATGATTATGATATTCTCCATATTTCTGAGTATCTTAAATGTATAATATTCACACATGTACATTCAGAAATAAATACAGTACACCTCAGTACAGACCAGGCTCATCTCAATGAAATCAGGAATGTGTTTTCCTAAGGTCTTATATTGCATTAAAGTGATCAAGGCATATAAAGGCCATACATAAAAACAGTCTCATATATTGTTTTCTTACAGTGATCAACCCCAGTGAGGAGTGGGTTAACATGGAAAAAAGGAGGAACAACTGCAGAAAGAGGAAAAAAATTAAGAGTGAAAAATCAGGAAAAGAATCTAAGTATTCAAGACAAGCAGTGATACAACATTAGAGATGCTTTTTGGTTGGCCTTTTCAATTTATGCATTTGTTTGTTCGGTTGTATTGCATGTTTTAAGATATATGTTTATTTAATTTATTGGGGCTTTGTGGTTTCTGCTGTTATGTTTTACTTATGTATGGGATTTCGTTTTGTTTGTTGAAGACTTTGCAAAACATCAAATCATATTTATGTTAATTTAGTGATAATTTGTGAGTTATGGTTTCAGAATTTGTGACAGAATTTTTAACATTGTAATAACCTGGATTTTGATTTTCTTTGTACATTTATTTTGTATGTTATTAATTTAGAACATTGCTGTGCTTCCTTGTTTTTTCTGTTATCATACAATAAAGTGATGTGGTAATAAACAGTTTATCAAGGCTGTGAGTACAGAACTAGCCCTGCAGAGGGCAATACAGTGGTCCCTATAACCTACAACATTGATATGCAAAAATTACACAGCAATGAACCCCTTATAATAATGTCTAATATAATAAAAAACTTAAGCCCAGATTATAGACTGTACAACAAATTGTACAATATTATCAATACATTTCAAGTTACTGAAATGAGAAAAGAATTTAAGACATCTAAAATGCTAAATTTCCCCAGGGTGTGAATGTGTGTGAGTGTGTTTGTCTGTGCTTCTGCCCTGTGATGGACTGGTGACCTGTCCAGGGTGTTTCATTGCCTTTTGTCTTTTGAGGGCTGGGATAATCTCCAGCACCACATGCAACACTACTTATGACAAAGCAGCAAAGAAAACGAGTGAGTGAGTGAGTAAAAATGCCTTTAGCAGGGCCTAGAAGGGTAATGAAAGGTAATTCTGAACATGTTCAAGCGGCCTATGGCTTAGAAGGCTGCTTAAAAAATTCAAATTTTCACACTCATTCACTTTCTTAGCCCCTTGTCCTGATTAGCGTTGTGGCCTTTGAACCGTACTTTTGATTACTGTTTGATACTAACATACAGTTAAGTCCATATATATTTGGACACTGACACAAGTTTTGAAACAAACCATCCAAGAAATTGCTACAATATTAGGAGTGGCAAAATCAACAGTTTGGTATATCCTGAGAAAGAAAGGAAGCACTGGTGAACTCAGCAATGCAAAGAGACCTGGACGTCCATGGAAGACAACAGTGGTGGAAAATCGAAGAATCATTTCCATGGTGAAGAGAAACCCCTTCACAACAGCCAACCAAGTAAACAACACTCTCCAGGAGCTAGACATATCAATATCCAAGTCTTCAGTTGAAGACTAAGTCTGACCACTATGCTCTCCCTGAACCAGATATTATATAGTACAAGTTGTTCCCTTCTTAACGGCATGGCTGCTCTCTGGTCGGTTATCTTGGTATGCCACCATCTGCTGTTCCGCCTCTCCTCGCTGTATTTGACTCCCCGATCCCCCCTCCTTTACAGCTGGTCAAGCTTGATGTTCCTGTCTGTAAAACAGACACAGACCACGGCATCCCCCTCTGTGCACTCAAAATTGTCAGCCAGCACATGTTGTTCTAATTACCCTAACAGGAGACAGTTTCAACTCTTCACACCCTTGTTTCTGCACTTACTGCGGTTTACTACTTCACTTTACATTTACATTTACATTTACGGCATTTAGCAGACGCTCTTATCCAGAGCGACTTCCATGTCCTAATTACAGGGACAGTAATTGTCCCCCTGGAGCAGCTCAGGGTTAAGGGTCTTGCTCAGGGACCCAGTGGTGGTAGTGCCAGAGGTGGAATTTGAACCTGGGACCTCTTGATCCAGAGGTCCGTAGGCAAGTACCCTACCACTAGACCACCGCCACGACTTTATCACATATGTACACATGTTCACACGTCTGCATACTTGTTTTGTTTTCTTGCTGTACTTTCTCCACTCACTTATAACTAAGTTGCATATTCTATTTAAGGCTTAAGCGTCTTGAATATATGTTGGTGATACTGTTTTGTGCGAAGCGCGATTAATGCTCATCTTTTATTATTGCTCCAAAACCGTGTCAACCTTACAACTTCCAACACTCTAACACCCCTAACTCACACTACTCATTTCTTAATCACTTATGCAGCTCAACTAGTGCACGTTTTTAATTTCATTTTATTTTCATCATTTTGCATTTGCATTTTGCAATGTTTATCTAAAGGGGCAGTGGTGGCCTAGTGGTTTGGGCGTTGGCCACTTGATCGGAGGATTGGCGGTTCAAACCCCTTCCCAATGGGTTGGCCTGAGGTGCCCTTGAGCAAGGTGAAAAGTGAAAGTGAAAGTGACAACCCTTGTCATTGCGAGGTCACGGCACAGCACACATGAACCACAACGAAATTGGACCTCTGCATTTAACCCATACACGCAGTGGGCAGCTATTGAAAGCGCCCGGGGAGCAGTGATGGGGATGGTACCTTGCTCAAGGGTACCTCAGGGCAACCCACTGGGGTGGGAATCGAACCCACAATCTTCCGATGCGGGGCCAACTCCCTAACCACTAGGCCACCGCTGCCCCGTCCTTGCCCTGTGCGCGCTGGGTTGGACACCGGCACCCCCCCACCCCCAAGACCCCATTTGGGACAAGTGGCTGGAAATGGATGTTCATCTAAAGTTTTTTCTGCACTTTAGCCTGAATGTTTTTCCTCCTGTTCTGTTGCTAATTAAGTAAATGTAAATGCAAATGGATTCATTAGGCATGGTTGTATTTGTGGATATGAATAATGCTATTTTAGGGCATCTTTTTTATTGGATTCTCAGATTTACTAAAGGATCAACTGAGCAAAAAAGTGGTTCAATCTCTGATGACTTTTGCAAAAACAAGCAAAAATAATTCTTCTGCTTTTTCCTTGCCAGTGCACCTTGAAATCATGGGACATATCCGGTCATCCAGGAAAAAAAACTAACATCATGCAGATGCAACAAAGACATTACGCTCATAGGGATTTTGACAGAAATGAATCACATTAAAAAGTTGCAGGCACCTTTTTTTGATGCCATATGAAATCATAACCAAATCAAACACAAATCAGGAAAGGCCTTGTGGATGGTCTGATCCACTCCAATAAGCAGAAAAATGGTCAATGTCAGTGATCCGTGCTCACCTGACACTACAGGCGTCAGAAAACGCATTCCGACATTGGTGTAAACAGGACCTAAGTACCTTGTTTATGCAAATTCCTGACATGTATCTGAGTTCTATTTTTTTTCCGATAAGGAATTCTTTTCACACTTCACACAACTAGATTGTTCTGAAAACTGCTGGACTAGATTTTAGGAAATGATCTGGCATGTATATAAGGTTGTGCTGCCAAATATTCTCTAAAGTGAGTGGATTTACAATCCTGAACTTTGTGCACTTAGTCCCTCAGCGGGTAAATCAAACCTGAGAACTGAACTGAGAACTGTGTTGAATTGACCTGTCTATGGAACATTCCTCAAACAGAACTAAACTCAATTTAAAAAAAAATCACAGATGGTGATGTATATCCAACATATATGGAACACTGTACATACTGTCTTCAGAAATTAAAACAGACTCTACCAACAGTGGAAATATGTTATCAATCTTCTTCTTCTCCTATCGGCTGATCCTGTTTAGGGGTTGCCACAGCGGATCATCCGTTTCCATTTCTTCTTGTCTTCTGCAACTTCCTTCATCAATCCGACCACCTGCATGTCCTCTCTCACCATGTTCATAAACTCCTCTTTGGATTTCCTCTTTTAATCTCTCCTGGCAGCTCCATCTTCAACATCCTCTTCCCAATATAATCCTCGTCTCTCCTCTGGACATGTCCAAACCAATGCAACCTTGCCTCTCTAACTTTGTCTCCAAAACCTTTAACCTGAGCTGTCCCTCTAATATACTAATTTCTAATCCTGTCCATCTCCTTACACCCAATGAAATTCTCCACATCTTTAACTCTGACACCTCCAGCTCTGCCTCCCATCTTTTCATCAGTGCCACCGTCTCCAACCCGTACAACATACCTGGTCTCACTACTGTCCTGTAAACCTTCCCTTTACTCTCGCTGTTACCAGTCTGTCACAAATCACTCTAGCCACTCTTCTCCACCCATTCAACCTTCCTGGACTTTCTTCTTCACCTCTTTTCCACACTCGCCGTTACTCTGAAATGTTAATGCCAGGTATGTTAATGCCACCTTTGTCACCCCTACTCCCTCCATCCTAACCACTCCACTTTCCTGCCTTTCATTCACACTCATGTATTTGATCTGGGTCCAACTCCCTTTCATTACTCTCCTCTTTAGAGCAGATCTCCATCTCTTCAGATTCTCCTCAAGCTGCTCCCTACTCTTGCTACAGATCACAATATCATCAGCAAGCATCATCATCCACAGAGACTCTTGTCTAACCTTGTCTGTCAACCTGCCCATTACCAATGCAAACAAGAATGGAAAAAAGCAACCCTTGTCATAGCACAGCAAGCGTGAACCGCAATGAAATTGGACCTCTGCTTTTAACCCATGCACACAAACACCGTGCAGTAGTGGGCAGCTATTGAAAGCGCCCGGGGAGCAGTGACAGTACCTTGCTCAGGGGTACCTCAGGGCAACCTACTTGTGAGGAAATCGAACACACAATCTTCCGATGCAAGGGCAACTCCCTCACCACTAGGCCACCACTGCTCATCAGAACTGATCCATGATGTAATCCAACTGCTACCTTAAAAGCATCTGTCACTCCTACTGCAGATCTCACCACTGTCACACTGCCCTCAAACATACCCTGAACTACTCTCACATACTTCTCTGTGACATCCTCATACAAAAACACAACTCCTCTCTAGCCATATTCTTTCTCAAAGTCCACAAAGACACAATGCAGCTCCTTCTGACCATCTCTGTACTTCTGCATCAATACGCTCAGAGCAAAAATTGCATCTGTAGTGCTCTTTCTCGGCATGAAATATGAGATCAATGTATAACCAATATAATTAAAATGCGTTTGTTAAATTTAACAAGAATATTGGCAGGCAGTGGTGGCCTAGTGGTTAGGGCGTTGGCCACGTGGTCAGAGGAGCGGGGGTTCAAACCCCTTCCCAATGAGTCGCCCTGAGGTACCCTTGAGCAAGGTGCCGTCCCCGTCCCGCTCCTCCCTGCGATAGGCTGGCGACCTGTCCAGGGTGCGTCCCCCGTCCTTCGCGCGCTGGGTTGGACACCAGCGCGACCCCGTTTGGGACAAGCGGCAGAAGATGGATGGAGAATATTTGCCTTAGATTAAACGATCAAGTCATCCGACCCTGAAGTGGTTCGCTCTTGCCTCAACTGTTTCGCTTTTTAAAAAGAAAACTACAACTCCCACAATTCCCTTTACCAAGCTACGGCGTCGCACACGTACCAAAACGCGCTGTTTCGCACTTTACACTTTTAGCACCTGCATGAACAGTCTACTAGGTTGTTTGCTTTCCTGAAATGTTCTGCAGTAAACAGCAGAAAACCTGGCAGGACCCTGCACGTCATCTCACTCCTCACCCGCTCCCTCGTTGATGTAGACGCCGTCCTAACATATGAATTAAGGCTTCCATTTTCTGCCTGTTTGGTTAATTTCACCTGAGAAATAGCCGCACAGTGAGACTCGAGAAGGAAAGACAGCAGAGGAAGCGTTAAACAATTGGGACGCCGCCCTGAAATGCGGAGAAAGTCTGAGTGTGGGCAAGCCGCCGTTGGTTTATCTTCATCAAAGATGAGTGAAGTTTTCCTTTGGAAGTGTTTCGTGAAACTTTCTGCGTAATTACACATTCCCTTGACCGTAAAAAAAAAACCAAACAGGTAAGTTTTCACCTATTTTCCAGTCGTTTCTGTCTGCCTATCTTCTATCTGTCTTAAAAAATTACAGTTTAATGTTTATTTTCAGTTCGTCCAAGGGCTGCAGTTCATCGTTGGTGCTTTATTATGCATGTTAGAGCATTTTTACTACTTTTACAGTCTATTTCCAGGTGCAGGAGTGCAGTTATTTCACTCTGAGTCATAACGGAAGCTCAGCATTCAGCGTTTCATTTCTGTGCTCCTAAAACCCTCTTAGAGCCGCGGTTGACAAAAGCGGAGATCCGAACGAATCACTTCAGCGGCTTCAAACTGTTGTGTGAAGCTCGTGGATAAAGGATGAGTCCAGTTTGAGCGTCCAGGACTGGAGCCCCTGCAGTGTGGAGTCTATGATCAAGTGGGAAATGGAAAAAAACTTTAAGATCTATAACTTCTTCATGGTCGGAGGCTCGTACTAAGTGTGGCAAAAATAACCAGATGCTTTCTTTCTGTTCTTTTTAATGAACTATAATTAACTATGGGGCAGCAGTGGCCTAGAGTTGGCCCCGGATCGGAAGATTGTGGGTTCGTTTCCCTCACCAGTAGGTTGCCCTGAGCAAGGTACCGTCCCCATCACTGCTCCCCGGGGGCTTTCAATAGCTGCCCCCTGCTGCACGTGTGTGTATGGGTGAAACGCAGAGGTTGAATTTCATTGTGTTGTGCTGTGCTGCGTTTCACAATGACAAGGGTTGTCACTTTCACTTTTCACTTATAAATCAAAAGCTCTTCTAAGTTTCTTTTCTTTTTTTATTAATTTGCTGTGTTTTGTATAACAATATGCTGTTTTACATCCAGCAAGTTGACAAGCCTTGAAGAAAAAAATTATATTGATACACATTGTGATCCTGTGGTTTGCGATACCTATCCATTTAGTATTAAGTGTGGTTTTTGAATGATCCTAAATCCATGACCACAGAGCTGTGGTATTTAGCTGTGTGATTTTGTGGTATTTAGGTTGTTTAAGTAAGCGCTCTAAATCTCTCTTCTTCCCTCTAAGCTTGCAAACCCAGGAGCCGCAAACTGTGACGTGGGATCTGTTAAGAAAACTGTATATATTTTATTATTTTTATCATTGATGTTAAACTGTTGACCTTTTCTGTATCGCTTCTTCATTTTCGCAAAAAGCTTGGTACGACAGTTGACCTTTGTGTCTAACACCCTGTACATACTAAGAAAGCAAAGTTCCTCTTTTATCTTAATAATCAGGAAGTTTTTTGTTGTTACACGAGTTACCTTTTTTAAAATTTTGCATATTGGTTGTCTTGTGTTTTCTTTTGTTCTACTGTCTCTGTGTACAGGAATTTCCTGACAGATCTCGCTGAGAAGTGAACCAGAAATGTCTCAGAGAATCCAGATGATCATGAAAGAACAAAGGAAACCTTGTTTCTTGGCCTGCCAGGTCAGCTCATCATGCTGTTACAAACCCTATGCAGTATGGTGCTGTTAGTCTAGCGTGTTATACAATATGTTTTATACAATTAAACATATTTTTTTTTATATATAAAACATAAGTGAACAGTAAATGCTTGTATTTTTTTAATTCACTGAGGGAGGAAAAATATAGCATCCTGATGACCAACATCTTTATTTGATTAAAACATGTTTTGCTTGATTTATGGTTATTAGACGTCTTTTTAAATTTGTTTTTATGTCCCCGTTTCCCTTTAATCTTACTCAGGACAAGAGCTCTACATGAGCAGTTTACTGTATTCAGTGCTAGTCAGTATCACTGCAAATGGCTAGCAGTTTAGATTCACATTTATACATGTACTCCTACACCATTTTAGAATCATGTTTAATGTTCAAAATGGCACTTTTTCTGCTTTCTACAGAACTGCGACGTGGTGTTTGCGACAATTAAAAACTTTAAAGTTCATGTCCGGAGTAACCATCATAAACAGGTATTCAAGTTCTACATTAGAACATTTCAGTTGTATCGCAAGCACTGCATGAAACATCATAGTAATATAAGAGGCCTGCATTTTAATGTCTTAATAACAAGGTGATCAAATCAAAGTAGAAACAATTTCCAAGTATAGGGGAGAATAAACTGGAAAATGTTAACCCCCCCTCTATGTTTTGGTTAACAGGAAGTGGCTGGTCTTTTTAAGGAAGGTAAAAAGTCCCCCCCCCTTGATTTATCCCTCTACTAAGTACATCTTTCAGGTTTAAATTTAAAGTTATTTGTTTATATTTCAGTTTCACCAGAGTTTTAGCATTATTTAGGGTTAATTCAAAGTCCTTTACACTGTTTGTCCAGCATTAGTTACCATCCTTTGACTGCTGTACAGAAAAGGCACGGCCTGAAATTTTGGTGATGTGTGGTGCTGTGGTGTGGCACTGCAAGTGGTCTGTGTAAAGTGATGATCAAACTGATTTATTAATCAAATAACTTCTAAACCAATAGGCATGATATTCAATCCACTTTGTATTTGCAATCCAAATTATAACATGGGTAAACTGGACAAATCTATCTAGAAAGGGTAAATGGATTGGTTTAAAGTTATTTAAATGCGGTGTAACTCATTGTTTTTATTCTGTCTGGTCCTCCACTATAGATTTACATAAAGGCCCAGGTAAGATTTACTTTTTTTATTTATTTTTGTGGAAAAGCATTAGCTCTCTATATTCCTGCTTTTGTATTTTTTACACATTGTTCAGATCTTAAAAATTGTGCATGTAAAATATAGATAACCTGTTCTCTATGTCTTGTCACTTTGTTTTCCTGACAGTTTTCTTGCCTATCTTCATTGTTTGGGATTACTTAAGAAACTCCAATCCTAGTAATGCAGTTGTTGGTGAGCAAGTGTGTGCAGTCAAATTTATTGAAATGCCACCCCTTTAAAGTTCATTTACTAATATGCCTATGCACCTATGTTAAGGTCTGGACCTGGTGACATTGTGTTTTACTCCAGAGAAGTTGGGTGCCTTTTACCTGTGCCATATTTGTGAAGAGCGACTGAGCAATCAGGATATTATAAAACATCTGTGTTCTGATGAGCATTACTTCAAGCACTTGGTAAGAGTTCTGTCAAAGTGAATACCAATTTATTCAAAATGTTTGTACAGGTTATGTATTTCTTTTATTTCCTTTGTGGTTCAGGCACACAGTAATCCAGAGCTGCTACGCTTCGCTTGGTTCAAGGATTCTTTTTCTTATTTGCAAGCCAGTGCTGTGAAAGAAAACTGCACTAATGGGCCTGGTACTCTCAGGGTAAAACCAGTCTTATACTAAGTAAATGAGGGAACTTCAATCTTGATTGTTTGTGAAGATCTTTTTCATGCTTATGTGTATAGATTTTAGAGCTCCCTAAGATGATGCTGAAGAAGAGTAAAAAACTGGCATATCATCAAGGTAATCTAATAATTTGGTGTATATATTAATTCTTGTGTGCTATATTTCAAATAAAGCCATAATTAATGGCAGTGCCATTGCATTTCTGAAATTTCTTCTAGTCATGAAGATATTCCTAAAAACAGAAAAACTAATGGAGCGTGTCAGAGGTTAGAGCTTTTACTTCCTCTACTTTATAAATGTTTTAGTGAGCTTCCGGTCTTCCTTTAAATATATGCCTCATGTCTTTACTATTCAGCTAATAGACCTCGGAGGAAAACCCTTCAGACCTACATCACTGATCCTGCTAGGACCAACCCTTTACTTGGTGAGCTACATCAATAAGGCAAACACTTACTTTTTTTTTTTAATACCCCCCCCACCCCCTGGTTTCTCTGGCCTACTAAAGTGTAATTTAAATGTGTGAAGAATATGGTTCTTCTATAAATGCCTTGATATGCCTTAAACATTAATACTTTAAGAAGGTTTTTGATTAAGTGGACAAAGTGTTAGGAAGACCATTTATCTAGGTGTCATGGCTGATTCTTTCTCAGGCATAAACTACCTCCTCGAGTTCTCTTGTTTAGACAGCGAGTGGCATTGTGGCTTCCTCTGCATTCTGTGTGAGAAGAAACTTCCAGTCATTGAGAGCATCTCCCATTGCATCAGCTTTGATCATGTTTACTGGTACATGGTGAGTATTTGGTGTATATGTTTTCTGCCTAAGATCACAATTTTCAAGAGTAATTTTAAATAGGGACACAAGGCACTGCCAAACGCAGACTACTGTTCACCTTCATTGGTTTAAACATATGCACAGGAGTCCCTTATAATGTTTTTATTAATGTGTTTTGAATGTAATGCAATGTTTTGAAACGTTTGAGCATTTGTAGGAAAAATTTGCAAAGTAGTTTAGAAAATAACATAAGCAAGCCAGAGACACTAAAACTTACATTTATAATTTGAACAATTTCACAGTACATGCTATTTAAAATTCTGTACTTTTTAAAAACTGGAAAAACCTAAAAGGCAGTATACTTCCTATAGTTTAAATAGGTTTAAGTCCTGACAGCCATCTCGGCACAAAGTCATCCCTTTAGAGTAATTTATGAAAGAAATGTAATTCTTTGTTGCAAAAGCATTGTGATTTTTCTCCAGACTAATCAACTTTTGTCAGTTAAAGTTATTTTAAATTTGTGGGCAAAATGGAAGTTTTGATTCATATTAAGTGCTTATTCAGCATATTCAGACTTATTTATTCATTCATTCATTCATTCATTCATTCATTCATTCATTCATTCACTTAAATTGGTTTGTTTTTCATTTTGGTTCTGTTTCCTCTGGGTGTTTTCATATTTCAGAAGGAAGTTCACCCGTCATCACTGGAATGTCCCAAGAGTAGTTACACTAACCACTCTCACACTTTCCACAAAAAAATACTTGACCTGGCCAGCCAAGCACAAAAAGAAAACCCTGCAGCAGAAGTGCAGGTAATGCTGTTCTCTTGTTCATAACATAACCACTGCAAGGTTACACCTTAACCACAAAACTGTACAGTTATTCTGGTACTCATACCAGAACTCATACCTCAGTTATTCCATGTCACTGTACCTCTTTCACACCTTAATAAGGTACTCTTAGTCTGTTGTTTACAATTAAAATGACCACATTTAACCATCAGCTAACAATGATCTGACCCAGACTTTCCACAATTTTCTGTTCTATTCTTCAATACACTTGCCTGACTATCCTCTTTATGTGCCTCCCCTGTCTGTCTCTCAGAGTATGCATCTGGATCTTTCAAGCTTCAAGGACGTTGACTCCTCCAGCTACACTAATGGTGAGGCCTTTTATCCAATACAATACACAGCACAATACAACTCACATCCAAATGATGGTGTTGTTCAACCAGAGAAGAACATATGGATATTTTTTTAAATTTATAATCTATAAAATGAATTACCAGCTGGGTAATGTTGTGTGGAAAGGATTACTTAAAAATTATATTCACTGTAGAATAATAAATATAGTAGTAATGTATGTAGTAGCATATGTAGTAACAAAATGAAGCCGTTGTTCACATTGCTAGGGAAGCAGTATTGGTTAGTTAGAATTAATTGTTGCAGTGGGGGGTGTTAATAGATGGCAACCAATGTTGTGCACTGCTAGTAGAAATAAATCCTACAAGCCATGCTGCATGTTTTTTCTTCAGAAGGGGTATTTCTGACACCAGGCCCCAGAAAAAACATTAAGACTGGGGGAAATTGCACAAGCAGAAAAGGCAAATGAAATGAGATCACATATCCTTTGTTCTTTAGAATATCTGCGAAAATGTGTCTGTAAAACCTTATGAGATTATAGGGGAGGTGAGTGTTTTGGACATGGCTTGAGTTTGAGCACTAGTTAAAAATCGGAAAGATGCAAATAAATATGCAACTGCAGTGAAAATTGTAATATTAACACTGCTACATGCTTCACACTCCACTCAGTGAGTTCACATAATTAGCGCATGTGCCTTTTGGCTTTAGCTTTTGCCTTATTTTTGTGTGTCTTACTTTTAATGCATCAGTTTAGTTTTCATTACATCAGTTTTGTCAGCTCAATATCAAAATTGTTGTCAGCTCTCTGTATCACTGCTTTTGATTTTTAAACCTGTTCTACATCTATGTTTCTGTAGCACTGAGCAAGCTCCAGAAGATACGACGAGAAAGAAACCAAAGTGAATTCAAAGTCGAAGTTGTACCAGGAGAACGCCTGTGTAAGCCACATTTTTATTATCTTACTTTTTCACTCTTGGTCTTGCTCTAATTCTCACTTGTCTGTCTATTCTGCAGTATTTACTCCAGGGACCCATGCTTCCTTTGTGAGTGTGAAAACCACAGATGGCACTGCAGAACTGAAAGCAGAGAAAATTCATAAAGGTATAGTGAATATGGTTTGCAAAGTTCAACAGAGACCTGAGATTTTGTGGCCTATAATAACAATTTCAAAGGAAATAGAACAATGTTAACTTTACTTAAGGGTGCACTTCTTAATTATTGAATGGTATCTGTACTGTTTGCTCTAATTGCAGTCTCCAATGACATATCATGTTATCAATTTATCTGTTTATATATACATTTTTTTGGACCTGGTGATCTGGGGTTTTTTGTGCGATTGAGTGAAATGTTTGTTGTCTGCTGACTGCACTGAGCCTTCATCAATTTGCCTTTTTTATATTATGTAAAAATTCAACATATGTGATCGTTTTTCCCCAGACAGAGATATTGGCATAGAATTTTGCATGGATTTTTAACATACAGCACATCAGCTTATTTGTAATTTATTTATATTTTGAAGATGTTCTGATGGCATTTAGGTTTGAGATCAAAAGGCCAATATGAAATGATTTTCTTCTTATACTTTTGCCCACTTAACAAAGATTTGTGTGTGTTATTATACAACATGATAAAAGCTGAAAATCCGATCTTTCATCTAATATTGATCTTTGAACTTGAACTCAAATGTCTTCCTGGCATAGCAAAAACAAATGAATTGGCATTGCTTTTGGATGGGCTGGTTATAACAAACATCTTGCTTTCCTTTTAACCGAGGAGCTGTTGCTGCTAAAAATGGACACCCTGGTCATTTTATTTTGTGTGTGGTAAGTACAAAAGTGTGAAAAAATATACTGTGAGGTTGTGACAGGAAGTCCTAAAGCAACTATTTAACTAGTTACCACATTTGTATGATATGATGTTAGACATGCACTAACCACTTCCTCAATGCACAGAGCTTATGTAGAAGTCATCCAGTGTGAAGTGAACACTGTATAGATTTAAGAAAAGAAGGAATCCTTCTTAGAAAAGGATTAAGTGCCTTTGCGTCTAGTGACTGGAGCGAGGTTTGAATTGAAGGCCTGTTGAATCATTGTATCTTTTTTGTTACAGGAATGTGACAAAACATTATCATACATATCAGAGTACAAGAACCACATTGAGGGAAGGCAACACAAACAGGTTGGTTTGAATGCATTTTGTGGTGCAGCTGCTTAGTTTCATACAGTTAATGTTTTGTGTACATACAGATGACTAATGCATTTGCAATTTTTTTTTTCCACAATCTGTTACAATCTGAATGCAGAAACTCTATGAGCTGTTTGGATCAGGTAATGACTTTCTATTAATTTCTCTCTTGTCCTCATGTTTTCTGGAAGTGTTTGTTTTGCTTATGAGCTTATTTTACTTTATCTACATTTAAAATGTTATCCAAATCTTTATTTTATTTTATCCAGTATTAGACATCTGGCCATTACATTACACCTGCAGCAACCTTTGATGTTCCATTCTAACTCTATACATGGGAGGAGAGGGTACTGACTCCATATTCCTATTTCAGCTATAATATCTTCCACTTTTTACATTTATTTTTGGTTGACCATGCTTTTGTTCACTGGGGTGGAGTTGTTATGCCAAAGTTGGAAGCACAGAATTTCCCATATCTTGAGAGTATAAAGATTCCCTCTTTGCTTCACCTTAAATGTACATTGTGCAGTCAGGCAGGTAACATCTTTCTTCTGCTATCTAGCAAATGCAGACTTAAACATCAGACTGCTAGATGATTTGTCACTCCATAGAACACAGGTCCACTGCTCCACAGTTCCCAGTGGCATGCTTAATGGTCAATGCTTGTCAATGGTCAATTTGATATGGAGCTTACATGCAATTATTTGGGCATGGAAACCCATTTCCATTGAGGTAAAGTGTTTTTTTTTTTTTTGTTTGGTTTTTTTTTCTCCCCCTGGTCATCCCAGAGGATGTTTGGAATTCTGGAGTGATTGAGTCAACATAGCGTTGGCAGCTTTTATGTGATTTACACCTCTGTGCTCGGTGACCCTTTGAATGGACCTAAACAATGACTTGAAGATGTTGACTTTGCTTGGCTTCTAAAATATCTCCATCCTAGTTCAGGACAAACTAATCTGATCCATTTAGGCACTGCCTCACATCTTTTTGGACTTTAAAGTTCTGCAGTTAAAGTCTGGACTCCACAGCTTCCCTTCAGAGATCTTGTGGAGTCCATTTTTCAGTGGGTGACAGCTGTTTTGGAGGCATGAGGGAAACTAGAAAATATTAGCCTGTTGGTTTTAATGTCATGGCTAATTGGTGTTTGAGTGGAAGTGCCAGTTGTCAGTTTAAAAAAAAAAAAAAAAAAAAGTCATATCGAAAAACTAAAAATAAAAGTAATATCTTGTTTTCAAAGAGTAGAAAATTCACTACCTGTATCTTTCTTTTCCTGTAGGCTCGTATCGTGGTATGTATTATTATTTTTCTTTTCCCAGTAACATGAAATATAACAAAAATACCATTTAAAATGTAGTTCGTAAAAAGGAATCATGCACTTACTCTGGAGTACAGCTTGTAACTGTTCACACATGTGCACACCAACTCTTTTTTTTTTTTTTTTTCTGTTTTTTGGCATTACGCTTTAGGTCCAATCACTGAGATTAAATTGGATCAATATCTTCGTCAAAGGAAGACGTCATCAACCCCACTAATAGGTGTGGCAATGTGCTAAAGCCAATATGGACTACAATTTTTTTTTTTTTTTTTATGAACATTGTTTAAATACCATTGGTCTTGCTATTAATGAACATATTTCTACATTGTGCTGCACTAAAAGGAATACTGAGGTCAATATAAATATAATATAATTTCTTGTTCCGAGACATTTTCAAACTATGCTCTTGGTTTTTTTAATAGGTCTGCAACTGCTTACAGTGCTTGTGGACAGGCAGAGTCAATGTTCAAGCCAACCTCTCCACTTGTGCCATGCTTGTGAGACAGTTATCTCCACATCTCCCACTAACCACCTAGTCTCCACGCAGCACTATTTCAATGTTTTTGTAAGTTTTATTTCTTTTTCTTTTTCCTCTCCTCCTTTTAATCTCTTAATTAAAAGACATTTTTAAGCAGCAATGAGACATGCATTTTACATTTTTGAGCAGAATTAATATGTAAGATTTTATTGTTTATTAGGGACATACACAGCCAGATCTTGTCTTTTGTCTTGGTACACAAAATTTGAACAAAATCACAGAACTTGCACAAGAAGAAGTGAGACAGGGGAAGGAGAAGATGGTATTGCGGGTAAGTGTTCTAGCATACATCATGTGTATTGCATATGCACACTCATACATATACATTTGCATATACACGCTCATACTGGCTCTCCCCTTCAGGTCTGTGAGATTCCAAACTCGCTGTGGAAGAAATTTAAAAACCTTGGATATGAGAGAAGTAAGAAGACAGAATTGGCTTGTTCTGAAGTAAATGACAGTGAATGATTCTACTAATTTTGTCCTTCTTTGTCCCACTCTTGTTCTAGTTATGGCAACAATTGGAAAGTGCTTTTCAAAACTTAATGAATGTTTTGAAGGTTGGTATCTTATATTTGCCTTGGTGCCAAGTCTTAGCTTAAAAGGAGAAACATGGAAATATAAAAGAAACAAAAAATTGTGAACAACATGTTTAGCAAAGAAAGTTAATGAAAATGTTCAGTGTGATGCTGACACATAACAAATCAAGTTTTGTCTGTGATGATCCCCACATGGCATTGTTTAGGATTGTTTAGGAAATATGACTTAAAATGACTGATATCAGAGGGGGTGTGTCTCTCTCCACAGTTGCAGAGCGGGTGACACTGCAGTCATATGCCAAAAGTAGCAGTAGGAAATGTCCACTACTTGGTAAGTTGTTCTCATAAATATTTGGAAGGAAATATTGTGTAAAGGAACAGTGGGCATAATGGCATAGTTTTGAATGTTGAAGAGAATCACAGCTATAATACTTCAAGCTTGCATTATTGGTCATGCAAACACTGTTTTTATAGTTTATACACAACCATTGTTCTACAAGTGTTTTGGGTATGGTTAGGCCTTTCAGCCCGTTCTGCAAGGGCAGAAACATAGGACTTAATCAGTGCTATGATGAAAAAGGAGCCTTTCTGAAATTCCCTGTCAGGTTTTATGGATGTACTCTCCTTCTATGCGACTTATACAATTAATAGGTATTTCAATTGTGGAAATTCATTACATTGTAATAGTGTTTATAGTGCTACATTATTTACCTTTGACCAGGTCTACAGTTCATGGTGAAGTACAGTACAACACAGCCTTACCCAAAACACAATTACCTTTGCTTGCTGTGTGAAAGGAAACTTTCTGAAATGCATGCAATTCCTCATGTTTTGAGCTTTGGTCATATGTTCAACTACCTGGTAAGTATTCTAAGCTTTCAGACATATTTTGATATTATGAAAAACCTGTTAGAGTGAAATTGTGTTTTTGTTTTTTTTCTACAGGAAATGGCCCACCCTGGTTCTGTAAATAAGGATGATGAACAAAAATCAATGATTGTAGACTTGGCAAAGCAGGCAGAGTTCCTCAGTCCCAACTGGGCTTTGCAGGTGTGAGCTTTTTCTTTCTCCCAACTGAACTGACATGCAGGCCATCCTAGATCTTACCAAGTGAATGAATTACACACTCATTAGTCCTAGGTCTCTGATATCTATTGTTTAAGTTTGTATTTATGAGTGGCAGCATTATCAGGTTATTTAAATACATGCCAGTAATAGGGTGGTGGTGGTCTAGTGGTAGGGTACTTGCCTATGGACCAATGGCTCAAGAGGTCCTAGGTTCGAATCCCACCTCTAACACTACCATCACTGGGTCCCTGAGCAAGACCCTTAACCCTGAATTGCTCCAGGGGGACTGTCCCTGTAATTTGGACATGTAAGTTGCTCTGGATAAGAGCGCCTGATAAATGCCGTAAATGTAATGGTGAAAGTAGGCGAAACTGCATTCTTTACCCCCCAATCTTCACTATTACTGAAACCACAAGAGCTTTTGCTGTTTTTTTGCAACAGGAAAGAAATGGTAAATTTGAGGTTATTTTTGTCAGTTACAAATTCTCATTTTGCTTCACACTGTAATATTGACCATTCTTTCCATTTTCCTGATGAGGATTAAGTCTTAGGAGGTTGTGATTCTTTCTCATGTGTAAGTGTGAAGTAGAATAGAATAATCCTTTATTATCCAACGAATGAGAAATTCGGATGTTACAGGGCTCTTTAACAAGAAAGAAAAAGAAAGAAAGAATATAGAAAACAAGGAAAGACATCCATATACAGAGCTATATATACATATACATATTTACAGGGCAATTAACAAAGACTTAAAGAATATAAAGGCAGGAAGATAACCATATACACAGTGAGTATATAATAATGATGAAAATAAGAAATAAATCATAAGTAAATAAATGTAAGTGTAGTAATAATAATAATAATAATAATAATAATAATAATAAATGAGTCATAGTAAATAAGTAATGCTAGGTTGAGTTGTGGATTCTGACAGCTGCCGGTAAGAATGACCTGCAGTAGCGTAGTCTACTGCTGAACGATCTACTCCGTGCTCGGGTCTCATGCAGGGGGTGGGAGGTGTTGTCCATGATGGATGTTAGCTTGGATAACATCCTCTCCTCCCCTACCTGCTCGATAGATAGAAGTCTGAGGGTAGAAGTCAAGTGTCTCCTGTCAACAATGTATAATCACTTATGACTTCCAGGGACCTTTTTTATTGCCATTGTGAACATCTCTCCTGGTGTCAGCAATACTTGCAGACCTTTAATGATAGTGAGTGAAATCATTGTGAAATGCAGCACAACACAACGAAATTCAACCTCTGCGTTTCACCCATACACACATGTGCAGCAGGGGGCAGCTATTGAAAGAGCAGTGACTGGGGCGTTACCCGGGGAGCAGTGACTGGGGCGTTACCTTGCTCAAGGGTACCTCAGGGCAACCTACTGGTGAGGGAATTGATCCCACAATCTTCCAATCTGGGGCCAACTCCCTAACCACTAAGCCACTGCTGCCCCATTTTTTTCATAGTGAAAAATCCCTTTATTTTTGTCCTTGTCGTACAATGTTAAAGTGAGAAATGGTTAAGGAGGGTAAACAGAAGTGGCAACACAGAGGTGTTAATCATGATGGCTTTGGAAACTATTAGTGGAAAAACCATAAATGGGTTGGATTATTGTAAATGTCAAAGGAGGAGAAAGATGTTGATGTGAGTGTATTTAAAGTCCAAGGTTGTGGTGAGCAAACTGGAGCTGCTCCCACTGGACAATGACTGCTGGAACTCAAAGTAGTTTGTTTGGTTTCTGACTTAAAAAGGTTTTTGGACTTTTTGGCTCTAACTTAAATTCTCCACGACACCTGCTACTTGCTTACAACTGAAACTGAGTTTCTTGCTACTTCAGTAGTCAAGCAGTGCAAGATGCTTGTCTGCTTGCTGCTAGGGATATTTTATGTAGGATGCCATGAGATGCAGAACTCTTAGGAGCATTGACTGGCTGGAATTCCTTTTCTGTTAACTGGGCTTTAAGACCTTTTATAGTGGCATGGCCCTGGATGACATTTCAATTTGCCCACCTCAACAAATTACAAAGTACAGTTGACTATTTTGTTTTGCCTATGAATTTAAACGGATCAATTACTTTTTCAAATGACTTTGTGTCTCATCACTTAACTGGCTGTTTGGGAAGCTTATTCTGAAAAGCTGCATTTTTGGAACAATTGCTCACTTAATAGAAGCTCTTTATTAACTGAATCTGAGTTTAATAAGGGTTACATTCTTTATTTCTCTTCAGATTGAAAACCTCAATAACCTCTAAAAAAAAAAACCTTTCTCTCACACAAATTCTGAAACATCTTGCTAAGGAGTGTTATTCTCAAGGCTGTCCCTTCTCTTATCTAGTTTCACTTCTGTCAAGCTCCTTTACTCCCAAAACATTCCAAACCTCTTATGCACATTTGATATATTCTGCTAGTAGGCATGTTAATGCTACCTTCCAACTTCTTTTAAGAACAAAAACAGTGAATTATATTTGTATTTAAAAGATTATACTTTAAAATAATAAATCTAACCTATTTTCCCAAAAATTGCCATTTAACTATACCAGGGTCAGTGTTATGCATGATCTAATATTTACTAGTCACTTAAATGCAACAACTGTCACCCATTATTCACAATACTGTCCAGTAAAGCAAACATTTCTTTGCCCACCCTTGCTGGACTGGTGATGATGATGCTATTTAAAATGGAAAATAAGGGCATAAATGTACACTGAAATATATTTGTAAGTTGTTATTTTTATAACTATCCCTTTCTAAAGATTAACAGTGTAAGCAAGTGTAATGCTTGCTTGCTTGCTTGGAAAGTTTAATACTAGAATTATTATGTTGGAACAAACAAAAGTTGGGGTTTTTTTATGCATATATTTTTACATGTAACATGTTGACCTTTCTTTAACTTTGGAAATTTAAGTGCACTGTTTGTCTGATGAATATCATCTATGGCTCCAGCCACCCCAACCTAGCTATAACTAGCTCCAAAAATGGTCTTTCCAGTCAAATTATGACAGAAAAAAAAGAGCTACTCAGACTGTTTTGTGTTTGTTAAAACGCACTAGGGGTGGCAAGATGCCATGTACTGGCCCTGGCTTGGAGTGTTTTACATAATCTTAACTATTTCATAATTCTTATGACAGAACTGCAAATCTCATGGTCCATTTGAGCTCAGACTTGAAGTATGTAAGCAATGTTTTTTTCATTCTAGGGAAACAGTTGTTTAAGGGCCATGTGATTTAAAGCTCTGACTATAATGTCAAATTTTTTAATATATGTGTGTGTGCTTTTCTTTTCTTAGGAAGTGGAACTGGATTTTGCAAAATTTCATGAACTTGACACAAACCCTTTTAAAACCGGTAAGTCATTTTGTCTGAAAGCAAGGTAATTAATCTCAAAACAATTTTGACATTCTAAATCTGCCTGGTATTACGTTACAGAAAAATAAAAGATCAATCAGTTTTCCTGCCAGTTTATTTTTTTTTTATCTCAGTCCCACACTGTACAAAAGATGAAACGTCTGCCAGAGAGGCTTCCTTTTATACCTGACAGGATTTAACTCTGTTTAACTCTGCCATACTCTTTCACACCCAGCTGTGCTCAGCAGATACTTCATCTCAACTGCAAATGTATATTTTGTATGATCTCAACTACTTCAAACATGAAAAACATGTGGTGATGAGAATACAAAAAATTTTAGGTCTTTTAACCTTTTTATCACTGGCTTATCTCCCAGATCTCTTCCATCTGTATAATAAGAGGTTTGCTGCTTTTGTAATTTTACTTCAACTGCTGTCTGGAGTCTCCCAGAACAGTTTCTCTTTTTGGGTCCTTATTCTTTTCAAGATTTGTTATACCTTTAGTGCTTTTTACTGCCAGTCATTATTGGATTGGTCATTAGGGACCTGAACCCAAACAGAAAAAAATCCTCTGATTTTTCTTTTTGTTTTTTTTTTGTTTTTTTTTTGTTTGTTTGTTTCTTGCAGCATTGAATGCTTTGCAGTTGGTTTTTAGGCAAAAGGGATTTGGAGAACTAAAGCCATATCTAGTACCAGGAGCCAAACTAGGTGAGAAGCAATACATTTTCTTAATTGGCTTTGCCATTGCTGTGATACCTTTAGAATGATTTCTCAGGATTTTTATGCGAGACTTGTATAGAATGTTGCAAACTAGGACTAGACTGATTCTGTAGGTTTATGTTGCACATCTGCCCCACATTTGCGGTCACAAAAATGTGGATTACTGACTTATTTTGCTTAAGGTTTAAATGAACTTCCCAACTGCTTTGGCAGTCATTTTCTAAATTTTATGTGTATTTTTAAACAGTCACCAGTTTGGAAAAGGATGATTCTTCCCAGTGTGTTGACGAAAGAGTTATTTCTGTGTCATCAGACACGGAACAGATGACACTTAAAAATTCAAAACCTCCTGACCTTATTCCAAAATACACAGAGCCTCTGAAGACCACAGATTGTGCAAATTCAGCTTTCACAGATACAGTGCCTGCTGAACCATCATCAGCCACCTCACCACCCTCACTTCTTTCTAAAGCATCATTAAACACACACAAGCCTGAAGCACTTGAAATGGACACAGACTCTACTGGCCAAGTAATCCAGCTTGACCACAACCCAACAGAGGCCAAAGCGCTCTATGCGATGGCAAATCCTCAAATCTCAAGCTTTACCCAGAAGTTGAGTGAACTAGTACAGAATCCAGAGGAACCCATGGAAGCTCCTCAGAACCCAGAGAAACCCACTGAAACCTTGAACATGACACAAGCAGGTGTGTGTTTGAATACCTAGATCTAAATAAATACTACAAAAATGTCATGTAAGATAGTGACCGTGCAGGTTTCACTAGCCAAATGATGACAAGTTGTAGATATGTGTACTTATAAATGGGGGGGGGAAATGAAATTCCTCTCTGAACTTAAAAGGCATTTAAATGTCATTGTGTTAAGCAAGCTAAGGTGACCTCAGTGGCACAGTTTTTTTTGTTTTGTTTTTTTGTTATTTTTTTTTATTTATTTTTTTTTTATTTTAATTGTTAACTATAGGTCCTGTCTCTACAGTATGTATGTTCATTTTTATTCCTTAATAAACTGTAACAGAACCTCAGGGACCAAATGCTTGCAGTGAACTATGGAACTACCTGAAGACTGCCACGAGAGAACCAGTAATAGGTTAGTATTGTGTTTTGTGTTTGTATTCCAGATGAGGCTTATTTCTGTTATGTTGACTAGTTTTGTTATCATTATCATTTTTGTTGCAGAGATCTGTTGATTCTGTAAACCTTGATCATGTCAAGCTGCTTATAACTTTGCAACTTTATATCTCTAAAAGGTTCCTTTAATGTCCTTGCTAATATGAGCATTTACATTTACTTATCCAGAGCAACATCCATGTCCTGATTTCAAGGACAGTCCCCCTGGAGCAACTCGGGGCAGCGGTGGCCTAGTAGTTAGGGACTAGGCCCCTGGATCGGAAGATCATGGTTTCGAATCCCTTACCAGTAGGTGGCCCTGAGGTATCCTTGAGCAAGGTACCATCCCCGCCACTGCTCCCTGGGTGCTTTCAATAGCTGCCCAATGCTGCACGTGTTTGTGTGTCAGTAAAATACAGATGTATAATTTTTTTTTTTTTTTTTTTTTGCGTGAGAGTTTTGCTCAAGAACCTGATAGTGGTGGTATTAGATCCAAACCTACAACCTCTATGGTGGGAAAGTCTGAATACACCTTGCATTTAGTAGAAAGCGATGTGTGCTTGCACAAGAAGCATGGCATGGGTTGTGAAAATTGCTTTGCAAATGATTTTTGTAACCGAGATAATGATAGATGAAAAGGAAGCAGGCAGATAGCCGAGGAACTGTCATGGAATTTCTGCCTTCCCCCTAGCAAATAACAGCCAAGTGCAGTAAGAAGTCTTATAGAAAGATTTGTTAGACAAAATATGCATATAAATTGCCAGGCAGTTGAGCATGTCTCTTTCTCAGCAGGCTGATCAGAGAGTGCTGCTGTGTGTGAGGTGTAGTCTTATAGGCTTTCAAAAAGACTTGGAGCTCGGCTTGACCACAATATCCTGCAAGATGCATTTGCAATTCTGCTAATAAAGCTAAACTGATTAGAAAAGGGGAGAACATCTCATCACACATTTGCTAGTTTGATGATGAGGTACGAGGTGTAGGGCAAAAAGGGGCCGGTGCTCAGTAATTGTCACACAAAGAACAGGGGCAGCCACCACATTTTATTTATATATACATACATACATACATACAGTACTGTGCAAAAGTAGGCAGGTGTGGGGAAAAAATGCTGTAAACAAAGAATGCTTTCAGAAATATAAATAATGAAATATCTAAATAAAGTCAATATTCCGTGTTACTACCTTTTGCCTTCAAACCAGCATCAAATCTGATGACCCCCCACAGAGCACTAATCTCAACATCATCAAATGTGTCTGGGATTACATGAAGAGACAGAAGGATGTGAGGAAACCTACATCCACAGAAGATCTGTGGTTAGTTCTCCAAGATGTTTGGAACAACCTACCAGCCGAGTTCCTTCAAAAACTGTGTGCAAGTGTATCTAGAAGAATTGATGCTGTTTTGAAGGCAAAGGGTGGTCACACCAGATATTGATTTGATTTAGATTTCTCTTTTGTTCATTCACTGCATTTTGTTGATTGATTGAAAATAAATGATTAACACTTCCATTTTTGAAAGCATTCTTTGTTTACAGCGTTTTTTCCACACCTGCCTAAAACATTTGCACAGTACTTGGCATGTATCCTACAACTAGACCAGCAGAGTATTATACCTGCAATCCTCCATCTTATAAAGTGGTATTACCTTCAAACTGTTTGTCTTGATGAATTTTGCTGATAAAATACCAGGTTCTTTTAAGCTTCAATGATGAGGCATGTTCTTATTGCTATAGCTAAGTTTGAGAAAGGAAGAGAAATGGACAGAAGTTGTGAATCTCTCTCTTTGTGCTACCCATCTAAGAACTGGGCCAAAGAGGCCCTTCTATCAGGTGTTTACAGAACATGCAGAAGACTTGTGGGGGTTTTGAAGGTCTAAGGACCTCTTAAATCAGTTTACACAGACACGGGGTTGTATGTCCCAGGAAGGGTTGGAATGTATATTGTGATAGCATAAAAAGAAGGGTGTACAAAAAGTGGTAATACTTAATCAGTGTCTCAACATTACTTTAAAAGCCCTCCTTCACATTTTCTATCCATACATGTGTAAGTATAAGCCCAAGCCCCATAATGAAGTGTATTTAAGCAACGTCCACATCCATCTGATGCACTTAACAAACCACAAAGATTAAAGCTGATATTATCGTGGAAAATTGAAGTGTGAGCCTAAGTCTAACTTTTTCTAAGTCAGAAATCAAACGAAGTCAAAGAGATGTGGCAAAACCACTTTTATCCCAACCTCAGACTTTAAATACATTTCAAACACCCTTGTCCTCCTCCAACATTTACATCTATTTTTTTTACATCTAAATTTTAAATCCATCCCATTAATAGTTTTCCACCAATAATATTCAATGCTGCCATGATTAACACCTCCGTTTCCCCGCTTTTACCACTTCGCCAACAATAGACAAAGGTCTTTTCACTAATGGCTTCTTATCTTATCTGCTACCAGCATTTCAAGGTTGCTCCTGTCTCAGCAAACTTTTAATTAAAAATATGACTGTTTGCAGGCACAGCTGCTGGCGTTAGATTTAGTTTCACAAACTCTGTGAACTCAGTAGTGTAAGACACTGTAGGACAGAGACAAAAGTAGAGGGATTTTTACTATAACATCTGACCAGAACATATTTAATGCTCTTGCACAAATAGGAGAAATTCTCTCATTAGTAGGAACTAGTGGTAGTTTTATTTTTTAAAACTGGAATGTGTTTTCCCCTTTAATATACAGATCTGAGTGACTTTGACAAGGATCAAATTGTGATTGTTCAACATATTGTTGAAAAATGTCAATCAGTTCTGCTGGAGTGGCAGGATCTTGGAAATTTGGCAATAGTTATAACAGAGGGTGATCAAGTCAAATAATTTTTATTTATATTGTTATTTTTAAAACTGCTGTCACAAAGCAGCTTTACAGAATTCAGGTCAGAGTCCCTAGAGGGCAAGCCAAAGGCAGCAGAAGCAAGGAAAGACCCTAAAACTGGAGGAAGAAACTTTGGGAAGAACCAAGACTATGAAGGGAAACCTTCTAGTTGACACCAGATAATCAAGGAAGAAAAAGAAGTGACACTATTTAAGTCAAATATATTTAAGCACTGATTGCCATTACAATCTACATTAGTAAAAATTTGATTCTTTAAAGTCTGTAATTAGGAGTAGACTCAGTCGGTAGGCTGTCTAGTCTGGAGTTCAGGAAACATCAAATAGGACAAAATAACAGAACACTTCAGCGTGCATAACCCCCCTTAAGTCAGTACTTTGTAGAGCCACCTTTTGTGGCATTTGTGGCTGCAAGTCGCTTTGGATAAGTCTTTATGAGCTTGCCACATCTTGCCACTGGGATTTTTGCCCACTCCTCAAGGCAAAACTGCTCCAGCTCCTTCATACTGGATGGTTTTCGCTTGTGAACAGCAATCTTCTGACCACAGATTTTCAATTGGATTGAGGTCTGGACTTTGACTAGGCCATTCCAACACATTTAAATGTATCCCCTTAAACCACTGGAATGTTGCTTTAGCAGTATGCTTTGGGTCATTGTCCTGCTGGAAGTTGAACCTCTTTCCCAGTCTCAAATCACAGGCAGACTGACACAGGTTTAGCTCAAGAATATCCCTGTATTTAGTACCATCCAACTTTCCCTCAACTCGGACCAGTTTCCCAGTCCCTGCTGCTGAAAAACATCTCCAAAGCATGATGCTGCCACCACCATGTTTGACTGTGGTGACGGTGATCTTGGGGTGATGGGATGTGTTGTGTTTGCACAAGACACAAAATTTTCCTTAGTGGCCGAAAAGTTCAATTTTAGTCTCATCTGACCAGAGCACCTTCCTCCATACATTTGGGGAGTCGCCCACAGGCCTTTTGGCAAACTCAAAACGTGCCTTCTTATTTTTAACATTAAGTAATGGCATTTGTCTGGTCATTCTTCCATAAAGCCCAGCTCTATGGAGTGTGCGGCTTATTGTGGTCCTATGGACAGATACTCCAGTCTCTGCTGTGGAACTCTGCAACTCCTTCAGGGTTACCTTTGGTCTCTGTGCTGCCTCTCTGATTAATGCCCTTGCCCGAGTTTTGGTGGGTGGCCCTCTCTTGGCAGGTCTGTTATGGTACCATGTTCTTTCTATTTGAAGATGATGGATTTGATGGTGCTCTGGGGGATCATCAAAGATTTTTATTTTTTTTATAACCCAACCCTGACCCAACTTTGTCCCTGACTTGTTTGAAGAGCTCCTTGGTCTTCATGGTGTGATGCCTCTTGCTTAGTGGTGTTGCAGCCTCTGGGGCCTTTCAGAAAAGGTGTGTTTATAATGACAGATCATGTGAAACTTAGATTGCACACAGGTGGACTTCATTTCACTAATTATGTGAATTTTGAAGGTAATTGGTTGCACCAGGACTTTTTAGGGGCTTCGTGGGGACCTCATCTGTTTTTTATTTATTTTTTTTATAATTTTTATATATATATTTTTCTCATTTCACTTCACCAACTTAGGCTATTTTGTGCAGAGCCATCACATAAAATAAGATAAAGAAACATTTAAATTACAGGTTGGAATGTAACAAAATAGGTAAAAAGCCGAGGGGGGGTGAAGACTTTTGCAAGACTTTGTAACTGAAGTCAGTGGGAGTGGCTTAATTTAATGTAACAGACTCTTCAGGTCTAATTCTGTGAGGCATCAGTAATCATTTCATTTACAAAGACTGTTTTAGAATTAAGCAATCTAATATTTAGCAGTCTCAGCTTTAGATCTATGGTGTTGTATGTTGATTTATAAAGTTTAACATTTATTAAACTGGTAGAGATGACAAGTGCAAAGGATGTGCACCTCTAAATCGGAAACCTTCAGACAAAACTGACACTTCTCGCATAAAAACGTGGCACTGTTGCTATATGATTGAGAAGGATCCAGGACAAAACATGCTGCACTCAAGGCAAGCAACAAATTCAACACCCACCGTACCAATACTCATGCTGCTGCCGGTCAGTCAGAGCATTCCCCAGGATGGTGATTTGGCAATGTTGGTGGGGTGGGAACAGGCCTGCCTGGCGGTTGACACACTGCTGCTTTCATGAACACCTAAGGGATGCTTTTTCTGACAGCCCCAAAGGAGGGCCACAACAGAATTCCAATATTGGTGGCAGGTGCCAAGGTGTTGATCCTAAGCACTCAAGGGGTTGCTCCAGTTTACTCCTTCTATCAGCCTGTGAGAGCCCACAGACCACTAGCTAGCCAAGGAGAGGGGTCTTTACCAGTTTCCAGCAGCTCTTGAAGGAAGAAAAGGATTTACAGAAACTTACAGGGCAGCTAATAGTGTGTACCCTTACACCTTTTTTGGAACAAATGCCCTTTTCTGCTGGGAGGGAGGGCCTATAAGTAATAATCTCTATCTTGTCACTGTAGTTCTGGCTACCATGGGGCAAATTTAGGTGTGGTACTTTCTCCTATTTGTACATTTTGGCAATAAGTCCTATGAGGGAGCTCAAAACCTTTATGCTAGTACTTAGTATTTATGTGCTGTCAGGTACCTTCGTATTTTTTTTTTTTTTTTTTTTTTTCCCCCTCCTTCTCTTTGCTCCCCTCCTCATTTTGCTTAGCATCATATTCCCTCTTCCATGGAGTAGGGAAGCAGAGGTTTGAAGATGACTCTTCAGATGGCTGTGGAATTAACCATGCAGTTAACTGCTGTGAGATTTTTCCTTTATATTCCAAATGAGGACTGAGCTTTAATGCCTTGCAGCTTGCAGATTTGTGTTTTAATTGTGTATTGTTTAATTGTTATGTGTATGCTGGCTTAATACATTAACCTACTGGTTAACACTCATGTTCGGTGTAAAACACATTGCATTAATGATTTCAGTTTTCTTTATTTTACATTTACATTTATGGCATTTAGCAGATGCTCTTATTCAGAGCGACTTACAGGTCCTAATTTCAGGGACAGTCCCCCTGGAGCAACTCAGGGTTAAGGGTCTTGCTCAGGGACCCAGTGGTGGTAGTGCTGGAGGTGGGATTCGAACCTGGGACCTCTTGATCCAGAGGTCCGCAGGCAAGTACCCTACCCACCAGACCACCACCACCCCTAATTTTTGTTCTGAAGGACTGGTTTTATTTATTGTAAGGCTGTTAATTATCAGTTATTTGGTTTGTCTGATTTTATGCCACATTTCCTTTGTTTTATTGTGGCCATGACAACGCAGCAAAACAAAGTTTCTTTAATTTAGTAAAGGTTTACTGTTAAAAGTAGTTCAAGATATCTGGCATTTGTGAGTCTGTTAATCATTCAAAGGATAGCTGTTAATAAAATAAAATGTTTTATATTCTCATGTATTCCTTTGGGAACCCATAGGTTTTTTGTATGTTTGTTCATTTTGAGGGATTTTAGGAAAGCTATGCCTTGTTCCATTAATGTGTGTGTGTGTGTGTGTGTGTGTGTGTGTGTGTGTGTGTGTGTGTGTGTGTGTGTGTGTGTGTGTGTGTGTGTGTGTAGGGTTGAATTCTGTGATTGAATGTCATACAGATGGACAACCACCATTCTACGTGTGCAAATCATGCACAGTGAGAGTTAAAGAGAACTCTATAATTAGACACCTGACCAGCCATGATCACCAAATAAAATATCTGGTAAAAGCAGACACAACACCAACAGAATTTAATGTGTATGATTTCCATCAAAAAGCTTATTCAGTTTTCCTTTTCAATTTCATAATGTTTATTTATATCTTGGTGTTGTTGACTTTAGACATCAATAAAATATGCTCCTCTGGTGGCCAAAAAAAAGATGAAGTCAAAATGGCTAAGAAGGCAAGCCATTATTTTGGAGAGAAGTGAAGGCTATGGAGAGGCACAGGTCTAATTTTACTACTTAAATTTGCTATTGCTCTTCTGTGTTTATCTAGCATCTGGCTGATCACATTTTGGATTTTTATAAGAGTATTTAAGTTGTATTGAATGAATGCAACCATGCAAATATTCTTGTGCTGCATTTTAACTTGTTAAAGTTTGTCCATATCAGTTATAAATTATCTGACTAAGCTGAAATCTTAAATGCAATGCCAAGGACCAGGTGTACTAAAAGTTTGAGAGATGCATTTTGTATCTGATCTATCAGTATGTAAATAGAGCCCTCTTTGTGCATGCACTGAGTGTTATGTCACTTGCAGATTTTTCTAGATGCTTAAGCTATAGACCATTCATTATGCTTTCAGGTAAACACAGTCTAACAGTGTTGCATTAAATAGCATTGATTTATTTTTCAACGTACATCTTAAATATTGCAATGAAGCGTAACAACAGGGCTATTTGTTTAAATATGTAAAAATCATTTTGGTCGTTGGGCATTTGTTATGCCTCTTGCTGTTGAAATGATGTCTGCCATTTTTTTGGCAAGATTATTGACTGTGCTAACCATTTTGTTGCTGTTTTGTCTTTGGTGTTGCTTGGTTACAGGCAAGCAAGGCTGAGTGATCCTAATAGATTCAGTTGGAATGTTGTTATCCAAGTTGTTGGCAAGCACAATGAGAGCTCTGAACCTCGTTCGTGTTAGGTTTTTAATTTTATAGTGGAAAAATCACCTTAATGTTAAAACACATATGTACTCATGCCAAGCATTAGTGGCTTACACATACATTGTTTAGTTTTCTTTTGTGCTTGAACATAATTAAACCCCTCTTAAAAATACAACATAATCTAGCTCTCTTAATCTGCAATATCTTAATGGCAATCCGTATTTAGTGGTTAAGGACTAGGTCCTAGGGTTGGAAGGTCATGGGTTTGAATCCCAGGCCAGTAGGTTGCTCTGAGGTACCCTTAAGCAAGGTACCATCCCCATCACTGCTCCCAGGGCAGCTTTAAATTGTTGCCCCCTGTTGCACATGTGTGTATGGGTGAAAAGCAGAGGAAGCATTTTGTTGTGTCTCACTTTGTCCTGTGCTGTTTCATGACAGTTAGCCACTTTCACTTTATACATTGCTAATTTGGTTCAAAAGGCCTCTCAGAAAATGATATGGGCAAGCTTTTAAAATACAATGTACTTGCTACTATATACATATATAAATGTATAATATTAAGGAGAATAACACAAGTTAAATTGCCTTTTGCATTACCTGATAGCTTTCTTATAAAACACATAATAGTCAGTTCAGATCAGTTGGACTCCGTTCCCATTTATTCACATTTGCCACTTTCCTTTAGATACTAGAATTGGATGCTGAAGATTACCATCAGATCTTCAGCTCTCCCATTATAACTGGTGAGCTGAAATGCAGTTTATATTATATTTATACTTTAAAGATTTGTATGCCTATTAACCCTTAAAAAACCCTAGATGATAGCAAGGTAACAGTTATACATATGCATGATTGGTGTTTAAAGCTTTAAGGAACCTGTGGGATATTTGACTCACATCAGAGATAAATGGTCAAAGTGCAGTGGCAGTTTCCTTGAGGCCAGAGAATGCCTATTTCAATAATTGTGGTGCAAATACAGTTGGTGTGTTCATTTTAAGACAAAAAGATATGCATAAATGCTGTATATGATGTTTTCCAGCACTCAAAATCATAAAGGAAACTGTGGAAAAGGATAACCCATCTGAACACAAAGAATCGCCTATGTCAGATGGCTCCAAATCTGACACAAATCTTAAAGAAAGTCTGTAACTAAACTTTATTCGTTTAAACAATTACTGATATTGTGTACATACAGTTTTATATAAATGCTGTTGAATTATTTGTAATAGGTTCTGATGAAGATCCTGTTAAGGGTTCTCCTCATTTATGGTCTTTCCTTACTAATCCCAGTCGAACAGAGCCTGTTATTGGTCAGTGATGCTCTTCCTTTTTTTTTTTTTTTTTTCCTTTCATGATTTCTTTCATGATAGTATGGAGACTGTTTACTAGCACATTTTGTAATTATCTTTATTTCTCTTTTCAGGCTTAAGTGTGATCACAGAGTACCGCAGTTTCTCTGGTCAGAACTCATTCCTCTGCTCATGCTGCAAAGTAATGCTCCCTAGCACTGAATATATTTGTCATCTAATTGGTCCACTGCACCGCTTTACTTACATGGTGAGCCAGTATTAGCTGTGTTAAAGTATTAGAGATTCAGCATGACTCTTTTACTCTTATACAGCTGACTTTATACAACTTTATATGTTTGGTTTAACAGAAAGATACGCACCCACAACTAGTGGAACTGTGGAAAGATGAGATCAGTTTGATTACTGAAATTGAAGAGCTAAGAGCAAAGGCACAAATTGTGGAGGACAGTGAAGGCTGGGGACACCTTAAGGTTGTCAGTTTTTGCCTTACTAGAATATAATCATGAAGAAAATGTCATATGAATCGTGTTCAATTTTGTTTTTTAGGTAGTAGAGAAGGACTCCCCGAAACTGGAAAAGGCAGCAACAAGTAAGAAACAGAAAGGTGTTTATGTATTTGGTTTTTTTTTTGTTTGTTTGTTTGTTTGTTTTTTTTGTTTGTTTTTTTTCTTTCCCCCTTCCCCATTTTCTACAGTATTTTTGTTTAACCACTCTGCCCATCAGCCTTTTCTTCATCTTTTAATCAAAACTCAACCAAAAGCTCAAGAATTAGAAATAAGAATAAGACAGCACATACAGAACACAAATAACAATTGCAAATAAAGAGGTTTTACATATATGAACTGTTATATATGTTGCTGTGTGTATTTATATATATTTATACATATATACAGTACTGTGCAAATGTTTTAGCCAGGTGTGGAAAAAATGCTGTGAACAAAGAATGCTTTCAAAAATGGAAGTGTTAATCATTTCATCAATCAACAAAATACAGTGAATGAACAAAAGAGAAATCTAAATCCGATCGATATTTGGTGTGGCCACCCTTTGCCTTTCGAAACAGCATCAGTTCTTCTAGGTACACTTGCACACAGTTTTTGAAGGAACTCAAATTTCTTGCATTTTGAAAATTGATAAAAATAAACAATCATTATTTATATTTCTGAAAGCATTCTTTGTTTGCAGCATTTTTTCCCACACCTGCCTAAAACATTTGCACAGTACTGTATATACACACTATTTCATTTCATTTTTCGTTACATTTCAAGTGAGACAACCATTCATAATGGCTAGCATTATGAGTGGTTGTCTCACTTGAAATAATTTGACCTGTCCAGGTCAAAATTGGTATAAAAGTTCTCACACACACGTATATGTATGTGTGTGTGTGTTGCAGTTATAAACTATTGGACTAATTTGCTAAAGCAACAGTTTAAAGGTATGAACTTTTATACCAAGTTTAACTGGAAAGGTGAAATTATTTCAAGTGAGGCAACCACTCATAATGGCTAGCAATCCATGCCAATTAAAACTAGTGAACCAATGAAAGAAAGAGAAATTTAATACGGTGTAAAATATTCTCATGATAACCAAATTTATAATGATATTATGATAATTTAAACTATCATTGCCCTTTTTTCAACAGAATCCACAGAGCAGCAGGGGCTAGACAGCAACAGGAGAACATGTACAACACAGCTGATAAAGAAGAAAAAAAAGAATCTCAAAGTGCAAAGTGCTTTGATTGGTGAGCATCACCCAAGACATTTAACATATTAAAGCTTCACTTCTGTCATGGTGAATCTTGAGGTTTAGACTACTTTCATGTAGTGAAGGTTGGTTTAATTATAGTCATGAGTCAGTCATTTTCTCCCGCTTGTCCCAAGCGGGGTTGCGGGGGAGTGCTGGAGTCCATCCCAGCTCACACAGGGCGAGGGACGGGGGACACACCCTGGACAGGTCGCCAGCCCATCGCAGGGAGGAGTGTGATGGGGACGGCACCTTGCTCAAGGGTACTTCAGGGCAACCTATAGGGAAGGGGTTCGAACCCCTGATCCTCCGATCACGCAGCCAACGCCCTAAAGACTAGGCCACCACTGCCCCTAATTATAGTCTGAAATTATATTTGTGAACCCTGATCTTTGAGGAAGAAAGGTGGCTAGAAATATTTTTAATGTTATTTATCAGAGATCACAAGTTTGGTGAAAAGGAAAAAAACAAACTCAACAATAGAACTCATGGTTATGTTCAATAGGGAAAGCAAATGCTTTTCCACAACTGGAATGAGAAGAGAACTCAAGTTATTGGCACTAATTAGCTGTGTAAAAGTTGTAGTTACAACCTTTAGAAAGCCACTTATTAGTGAGGATGATCTGGAGAGCTCCCTTTTGGTTTGCTAGGGAGCCTAAAGATTGGACTCTGTAAATATGGACTCATCAGACCACATGAGCTAATTCCATTGCTGCAATGTTCCAGAGTGATTGGTGGATGAAGTGATGCCTAGTACTTACTATACAAGCATGTTGTTTGGGCAGTTTAATGATCTGTAGTTGCTTCAGTTTGTCAGGTTGAGGTCCTACAATGAATTGTTCCCAAAAAATTTGGTCTGCTGTAAACCTGAATATCCTGGATGACTAGGTTTCTCCAACAATGTTTGGAGACAGACTTCAACAGAGTCGCCCCCCAATTGAGCTCAAATTTTGAAATTGTGGTTTAAGGGGCATGAGACATTTTCACATAATGATTGACACCATGAAGTTTAGTTAACCTCCATGAGAATCTTGGGATGTGCTGGAGAAGACTTTACACAGCAGTTCAACATTTTTCATCATCAGTACAAGATCTTACGGAAAAATGAATGCATCTCTGGTCAGAAATAAATGTTGTCACATTTGGTTAAGCTTATTGATACAGTACTATGGTGAATTTGTGTTGGCCAGCCTTTGGCTTTGATTATTGCACCATGTTGGAGAGTGAGCCTTCTTTTTGCCAGGCAGTGTGTTTCAGTGATATGGTGTAAAAATATATATATATTCAAGAAAGGTTTATACCTGGTTTTTACTCACATATCTGAATTTGTTTTACAGGGTTGAATTTTATTACATGTGTAACTCATGGCAAAAAGAAGTTGTTCTTCTGTGAACTCTGTTCTGTCAGTTGCCATTTAAACCACGTGTGTAGTGTGACTCACAGAAAGGCCTGTGTGGTAGGTCATTTTAGTATCATTCTCTCAGTATTGTCTCCTTCTGCTGTTTTAATGTGTGTGCCACAGACCATGGGTAACTCATTGGGAAAACAATTTTTACAGGAGCGCAAGTTTCCTAGTTGGACTGCAAGCAAGGCAAACATGGGGAGGCTGAATGAGTTAACTTCAGACTTGGCAGCGCTGGAGAGGAGCACTGGACTTGGAATGAAGGTATTTCAACTTATGCTCCTGAATTTTTCTGTTGATTACATCTGTCCATTTTTTTTTTTTTAAGGTCCCCATGAGAGCAGACGGTTGGAACTAACAGTGCAGATGAGTTGGCATAAAAAATAAAACCACTTGCTAAATGTGGACTAGTTAGGACAGTACAGTAGACGCAGCAGATTAAATCTAGCTCTGAGGATTCCATGTTGTTTGGGGTTTTTTTTTGTTTGTTTTTGTTTGTTTTTGTCTCTTCATTTTTGACCAAGGACTGAATAAAGACTTCAGACTTTTGCATATTTTTGTTAAACAGACTTTAATAGCAATCTTGCATTCAGTGCTGTTTCCTACAAAGAGTAATTTGGTCATATCATTAGATTTCAAGTAAATCACTGCCTCTCATCCCCCTCCCTGTTCTACAGGAAATAAATGTCACTGCTAAAGTTTTTACAGCATTGAAGACTGCTTCTTTCAGTGAAGGTGAGTTCTTTGCTGTGATTAAACAATTTTTCTAGACTTGTTCTTGGTGATCTTGTATAATTAAGGCATTGTGATTGACTGGGCTGGCAACACTGTCTTTTATTAATCATTTTCTTATCATTTTTTAATCAGCACAGTCTCAGCTGAAATTACAGCAGGCAAAACTAAAGATTGAAGTGAACTTGAGAGGTAGTGTTATCCCTCCAAAACCCAATACTGACACAGCACTGGGTCATATATGTGGTAACAACTATTACATGTCAACTTATTACTTCTTCTGCAGTATACTAAGAAAAATAATGAAACTTTTATGTTAAAACAAATAATTATTTAAAAAATGATAGTGTGTCACATCAGAT
The DNA here is from genome assembly GCA_017165825.1 of Hepsetus odoe. NCBI lineage: Eukaryota > Metazoa > Chordata > Actinopteri > Characiformes > Hepsetidae > Hepsetus > Hepsetus odoe. The sequence goes on from CM029368.1 coordinate 12,126,046, forward strand.
TATTCGTAATGTTTATTTACAAGATGTCTAAGCCACAGGAATTATCCACCTTACTTATGAGGCTGTCTGCCTGATATAGTCTTTCTGGTGAACCTTTGCCCATTGCTGAAGTGAGTTTGCTCTGTGGTCTGTGCAGGAAGCAGTCATGTGCAATCATGTTCTGCTGTAGCTAACAGTTCTTTGCAGCAAGACCAAGGCCCCATATTGGAGACATCTGTATGTCCAGGTAAGTTTTCTCTTGCACCTAAACCATGGACAAGGAAAGAGGGGTTTGAGAGGGATGCAGCATCTCCTGTTTGCAGGATTATAAAATTATGAAAATAAATGGTACAAACTTAATAATTTTTATGTTTGGATTGTGACGTTACATTTTTTTACTACATCAAGATAAATTGCTTCCCTAGTAATGAAAAATTATTACATTGTTTTAAATTAAGAAGAACTGACTGTGGGCGCAAGATGGTTACTGTGCCTAACGTCTTTTTTCTGTTATTTTGTCCATTCACATAAAATGGAACAAGTTATACATATTGTTGACAACTCTGCATGATAGAATTGTCAAAATCACAAATTTTGCTATTTAACATTCCAGCATCCCAACCAAAGACACCCCTCATGTCCCTGTCCTAAACATTCTGAAAGCAGTTAATAGTGTTTTTTCCTAAAATGTCAAAAAGCTGAGAGTATCTTTTTTTTGTGTGTGTGTGTTTTATCTAGAGAGCCAGTCTAGTCCTCTGAAGCAAAGCCATTTAAGCTCCATACCAACACAAAATCCCTGCTCTTTCTCCTCTGTTCAATTATCCTGTCTTCCTTTATCGAATGCTCCTGCATCTTCAGCTACAAGTTGTGACCAAACTTCTCAGTTAACATCCCCTGAAGAACTACATACATCTACTGAACCTCAAAGAATGGTTTCTTCTCAATCCTCTATCCTGACCTCCTCCATTCCGATTCTACCAACTCCTCTGGCATTTTCTGACAATCCTCTGCCACCTCCCATCCCTGACCTACCTTCTGTCTCATGTCAGCCTGTGAATCCCGTTCAATCTCGGGCTTCACCTCCACCCCCGCATGAGCCCATCTCTCCTACATCTGCGGCTGCATCTGCAGCTGATTGTCAGTCCTCACCTTATATGCCTCCATATTCTTCTGCTATTGCTTCCTCCCGAAACCCCCTCGCTGTCCTCCAGCCCTCCAGCAGATGTCTTGTGGAAGATCAAAAAGATGGTAAGTGCACTCTTACGTGTTCACTTTCTTACTGTGCATTCATAAGATGTCACCTTTGCAGCAAATCAGTTGGTGAAATTTCATCCTCACTATTCCATGATCAACAGTAAGTGCAATTATAGCAAAGTGGAGGTTTTTAGGTACAACAGAAACCATCTAAAATAAAGCAATGTTGCTGAGGTGCATAGTGTGCAAGCCACTATTGTCTGTTGACTCAGGCAAGTTTCAAACTTTCCCTGGCATTACGCTCAGCACAAATTGTGTGCTGGGAGCCTCTTGAAATGGTTTCCATGGCAGATCAGCTGCATGCAAGCCTCACATCAGCATGGGCAATGCCAAGTATCAGATGGAGTTGTGTGAATCATCCCACCACTGGGCTCTGGAGAAGTGTCCTTATAATGTACATATCTCACATCTTTTGTTTAGCACATTAATTATTAAATTTCCATAATTTGTATCTCACCCTTAAGTGATTGTTTGCTTACCTTGTTCTGACACTGCAGCATAGATCCATTGAGACAGCAATGGTTTAATGTTCTTGGGTCAGGATTCAGGCTAAAGCTTCATGTAGGGCATGGTGGTATTCTTTAAAACTGAATGAAAATGAAAGTGAAAACCCTTGTTATTATTCTGAAACGCAGCACAGCACAAGACAACAAAATTCAACCTCTGCGTTTCAACCAGACACACATGTGCAGCAGGGGGCAGCTATTGAAAGTGTGGGGACGGTTCCTTGCTCAAGGGTACTTCAGGGCAACCTACTGGTGAGGGACTCGAGCCCACAATCTTCAGATCCGGGGCAACTCGCTAACCACTAGGCCACCGCTGCCCCAAGTAGTAGTACATTCAGATGACTTTACAGTTGTAGGCCAGTAGTGGTTAGGGACCATACACAATATGCAGAAGGTGGCAGCGGTGGCCTTGTGGTTAGGGAATAGGCCCCAGGATTGGAAGGTTGTTGGTTCAAATCCTGGAGCTGCCCCCTGATGCATGTTGTATTTGGGTTAAACGCAGAGAATGCATTTTGTTGTAGTTCACTGTGTGCTGTGCTAGGTTTTACAATGACAGTCACTTTCACTAAGTAACTGAAATTTAAAGAATGCTGCACATAACCATCATCATTAAAAACCAATCTGGCACCTATCTTTGTGGATTAAGCACTTCATTGACATGTTTAATAGAATCATTTCTGAAGTTACACAAGTATGTTATTCATTGCTTTTCATATCTTGTGACTCCCTTGTGTAGCAGTAAATGCAACTAAAATTAACTTTTTTTTTTTTTACATCAGCTTGGAAGGATTTCAATTTATTCCCCTATACAGAACACCTTCAACTTTACAATATCGTGGTTCTCCTCACATGAACTGCTTCAGGTCCTTTCACAACATTTATATTGAGTTAAAGTCAGAACTTTGACCTGACTATTCTTAAACCTTAACTTTATTCTTATTTATTCTTTGGTTGAATGACTATTGGCTTGGGGTTGTTGTCTCACTGCATGACCCATTTTCTTTTAAGGTTCTTTAGAAATCACTGGTAGAATTCAGAATCCAATCTTCCATCAATGATGGCAAAAAGCCCTGTTCCAGATGCAGCAAAAGAGGCCTAAACCATGATACAACCACCACGTTTCACAGAAGGGATATGGTCTTATGTTAGAAAGGGGTTTTCTCCTTGCCACCCTGTCATGTACACAGTTGGTGGATTCATGAATATTAATGTTAGCCATTGTGAAAGTCTTGTTACTTAATAGTTACCCTGTGTTCCTTTGTGCCCTTGTAGTATAGTACACACTGTCCTCTAGAAGTGATCTTTGTTGGCCAAACCTTCCTGGTGAAAGAAAGCAAAATTTGGACTCAACCCTGATTTGCTTACATTGGGGGTCGGTGAAAAATGGCATAATGGAATTTGGAAACCAAATCTTTAATGGCGTCTGTTTGTCTATTTGTTTAATAATACAGTTTTTACCTGGTCCTTCCTAAAAGAAGAAAGCAGGCCTCAAGTCCCACCACCACATATGTACATTTTCCAGAACTTGCCCACAGGTTTGTGCTTTCTTGGTCATTTATTAATATTAATGTAGTTACATTTTTGCGAGAACTTAATAGTTTACACACTGCATTGCACCGCTTGTCAGATAACCCAAGGTGTATGTATGCAGGTGTGAACAATTCCATTTTTTTATGTGTCCTGAGGTACACTGAAGAATAACCAGCTCAACTGGCATAATACTTCTTTTATGGATTTCTTTTATGCTATTGGGGCATGACCGAGTATATACTTTTACATAGAGAAAAAGTGAATCAAACATCATAAGTGATTTGGTTTGCATGTATTGTATTCATTTCCAGACAACTAGGCAAGAGAATTGCTTCCCATCAGTTAATAAATAGATGGATGAGGAGAACTAGATGCATCCTAATAAAGAGGAACTATGCTTGAATCTGGATTGCAGATTATTGCCAAAAGACTTTGCTTGTGATTTTCTCACACACACACACACACACACACACACACACACACACACACACACACACACACACACACACACAGCAGTACCACATTTATTCAAAAGCTATGTTTTCTGAGTAGATCTTAAGGAAGTTTTTGTTTTTAAAGGGTGCTAGTACCAAGAGCACATATTAAGAAAAAAACATGGTGTCACACAGACTGCTGAATATGCATATATTCAATACGTTAAGGGATGTTTTGTATCCTACCTTTTTATTTTTAGGAAAAGGAATGTGGTTAAAGCACCCTTCTGGATACATGATAGTAGAAGCTCTGTAACCATGTAGAGGCAATCCCATAATAGTTGCTCAAAACATACAGTTGTGGACTGGGAGAAGGATGTATAAATGCATGAACCCCACTCAGCTCAGAGTAGAATTCCAGTGACTGGCTGGGTGCTGCTTTCTGTAAATTGGGAAAATAAAGATATAGCCTTTATCATTCTCTGCTGTGAAGTAGCCTTCATTTCAAGATTTTCTGAAAGCTTGATATTCCTCCACTACAATCTCCAATTGCAATGCAGATGAAGTCAGCTTTGTGTCCATACTAAAGTGTGATACTGGGAAAGGTTGTGTCTCTATAAACCTGAGTCACACTTCTTGTGCCAAGGGACCCCAAGACACAAACAGAAACAATGTATATGGTTATTTGCATGTAGAGCAGTAAATCAAGGGGTGTCCACTTGTGATCGCACTACCCAAGAAACATCCTGACTCCATATGTGAACTGGGCCAGACTGCAACCCCAATGACTAGAGCCTTGCGACTAATTGAGGACAATAAAAGTGTATTAATTTTCTTTGTATTTTAATTCTACTTTATTGTACAAAACTTTTTTCCTCCTTACTAACTTATTTTTTCATCAGTGGTAGGACCAAGCAATGCCCATCTTTTTCTCAGTGTGCGGAATCTTCTCTGCACAGAGGCAGTTCTAGGTATGTGGATGTGAGGCTACTGCTATTATGTTATGATGTTAAGAAGTGCATTTATAAGAAACATACCATGTGTTTTATGTATTTTCAGGTCTGTCTAATATAGTGGAGTGCCAAACAACATTGCGACCAACTTTTTTCCTTTGTCTGAACTGTGCTGAGATGATCAGTACAAAGGACTTTTGTTGCCATATGAAGAGTGAGCGCCACCAGTACATTTCGATTGTGAGTGTGGGAGTGTTTGGTTGTTTCCATAGTGAGTCTATGTTGGTTATACTTTAATCACGGAATGTTTGTCATTTTAAAGCACATATTGCTTTTTGTTCTCTTTCAGAGGAATCGGTATCCTGGAATATTTAATAAATGGCAACAGCAGTGGCAGACCACCCATTCTTTAACAATTCGTGACTTGGGTGAAAGACTGGCATTGTTGGAGCAGGGCTTAGATGCCAAGGTAAATTGTTTAGTTCAAAGCAGTCTTGGTTCTCACTAAACCTCACCTTTAGAAGAAGCAACAGGATGAATTAAATGTGTAGACATTCCATCTTTATGTTTACTGCTTACTGCTTTACTGCTGTCTCGTGGAATTTTAACTATGCGTATTTGTTAAGTGGGGGGGGTCTCAATCTCTGGAGGTTTCAATCTCTAATTGAAGTACAAACTTATACTGTGTTTGTGTTGTGGTGTACAGGTTTTGAAGCTGGACGCAAGCAGGTATGAGAGTTTGCAGTCAGCAGACTACCTCAATGGTGAGTAAGTACAAAGGGTATCTCCAACCTTCAGCAATGGTAGATTTAAGACATGCATGATGCATGAATGTGGCAAGCAAAAATATTGCCTTGGTTTTCTATTTAAACTTTAGAATAAAGTTAATAAACACTGTTAATTATTCTTTGCTTTAGTTATGTGATAAAAGAAAATTACAGGTTGCCTCTCATTTATGGAATCCTGAATACTAATAAAATATGCCATATATTCAGTTCACTTTAATCTGTGTTTGTATGCTTGATTATTTTAGCAATTGAAATACTACAAAGGATTTATGGACCACGAGAGAGCCAGAGTGCTCAAGCATCACACCTTGCAGGCCAGAATCAAAAAGGTAGTATTTCCATAGTCACAGCTGAAAAAGAAACTACTGCTGATTCCATCTGCAATTTGTGAAGACTAATGGGTTGGTGCCGAGCACTATTCAAAGTACATAAATTCTGTGTGGATTTCTTTGTGCTCCAGAAATCTTAACAGCAAGATTATTGAAAGACTGTGCAGAGACTGATCAAGAAACCTACAGACATGAGCATCGACAAAGCTGTGATCTCAGCCCAAGGCCTAAATTACAACACAAGCTTTCCCAATGCATAGTACCAGTCAGTGGTGAGTTCATAATTACCAACCAGATAGACATTTGGTTATTAACAGCAGAACTGATAAGAACATGATGACATGATTTTCCAGCTTTTGATACTAAGCATGATAGTAGCTTTGAAATCAGTGGCCAAACCAGATTACAGTATGCTCGGGACCCTCAGACAACTTGTAGACTCTCAGAAAAGACTGAGACTCAAACACACCTGACCCAGAATCAGTTTAAGACACAGGAAGCAACTAGTGAAGGTGAGTGGTTTTAAAATGCAACATATGCAACTTGAAATTATATTGTTGATTAACATTGATGTTTTCATGTACAGATGTGCCAACTGAATTTACAAATTCACTTATCTTCAAGTATTTGTTACAGTACCCAAGTTTGCATAATTTCTATTTATTTCAGGTTGCACAAATGTATATGTATTACAAACTCCAGAGCCCAATGCCGAGGGGTTTAATCAAAGACCCACACAGCCCTTTCCTTGTGCGATCAAAATTAAACAAGAGAAACCTGACTATGACCATGGTAAAATTCCTCTTTTAGCTGTGTTTTGGATTTTTTTTTTTTTCCTCTTGCTTTCAAGTAGTTTTATGGATAAAATAAGGTTTTCCAGGTAATGTGCCAGATATCATTTTAATTGGAATTTACTTTTCTCCCAGTTTTGCAGCACCAAGTTATAGAAAGAGAATTAATACTTAATACTTAATAATAGTAGTAGTAAATAGTAGTAAAAAATAATCCTTTGGAATTTGTATATCCTATTGTGAGCATTCTTTTTAGAGTCTTTGTAGCATAAATGAATAAATAGAAATGGCTAAATTTGATGTCTTTGATGTTTATCTAGAAATTCCAGTCCAACACACAGCTGACCTGAGGGAACATTTGAACAGCAAAATAGCAAAAGAGACAGATGCTGTGGTTGGTCAGTATTAGTTTACACTCTCTGTGTATGAATTACTGCCTCCTACTTTGTTTTTCTGATGTTGGTGTCCATGCATGGGTGTTACAGGTCTGAGCTCAATCATTGAATGCCGAAGTGAAGGTCAGGCTCCGTTGTACTTGTGTGTGTCTTGCTCCAGCAAAGTCAAGCCCGACCTCATAATTGATCACCTACTAAAGCCTGGTCACAGAGAAAGTTACCTGGTGAGCAAAATAATTTTTTTTTTTTTTTGCTCAAACACTTCCATTGAAGGAAAGTTAGAGAGTCAGAGTTGGTCAGAGGAACCAGAAATTTTAACTAATTTTGTGGTCAAGTGCAGAGGTTCTCAACCCAATCCTCAGGAATCTATAGACCTCTCATATTTAAAAATTGTTTTATAGTGCAGATAATGCAGGAATTGAAGGAAAGAAAAAAGTATTACATTTAAAAGCTTCTGCTAGCTTGTCACCTTTAGCTAGGACATATCAAGCTGTTGCATAGGGGACCATAACGGCCATTAGCATTTTGAAGCAGGATGCATTTGATGGAATTTTGATCTCATAATTTCAATTTTATATTATTTTGAAAAGCCATGACATTTAAAATGGTTTATTTTACTAACAAACTATTTGACCAGAAAATAAGGAATCTGAGTCACGATTATAGATATAATGCAATTTGTACTGGGTATGGTTTACAATGTCAATGTTTTGTTAATAGAAATTTTATGTCATATCTGTGACTTCTTACAGGGGATCTTAACACAGTTTTTATTTGTACTTTTACGAATGGCAATATTTGCATATTTTTGTCAGGGGATTATTATATTTTGTATACTAAACGAAATATATAGCCCTTCCTAAACTGAGTAAAGTTATGTACAAATCCTAATGTCCTGGGGCATAAAGCACTGGTTATATTGATTTATCAAAAATTTGTTTGCTTTCTCTCAATGTTGTCAGAAACGTCGGTACCCCTGGTTGTTTGAGGGCTGGTCTGATTCTGATACCAGAACACAAAAATCTGTGATGCTTATGCGACTTGCTCAGCAAGTGAAGATGTCCTTTGAGGATGAGCCAGGTCAGCTACAGGTAAACCAGATCAGTTTCATATTAGAAAAGGAGAAAAAGTTCTCTTCAGAAGTGAAACCTGTAATCTCCATATTATAGTTTTGAATTAGGGAAAATCTGATCTATCTGTTATTTATCTGTATAGGAGATGGAAGTAGAGTGTGCTGTCTTGAAGGAACTTAAAGGACTACCATTTGATAATGGTAATTGTATTGAAAATCAAAAAGTTATTTATACATATTATTGTTATCTTTTTAGCTGTAAACTGTTTGCACAGTTGTGAGGCAAGTGAGTGATTTTGAGGAATAATTTTAATATGGAATAAATGCACTGCTATCACTCAATCCAAAATGTTACTAACCTTGAAACTGTAATGTTTTACAAAAGAAATGAGTGTGAACTTTCACAGGGGAATACATGTGTGTACACAATTAGGCAACTATTAGTGTGCAGAATTAATACACAACTAAATGAAAATGACGTTAATAAAAAAAAATTTTTTTAATCAGTGGAGTGGAAGATTGTGGGTTTGAGCAAGATACTGTCCCCGTCACTGCTTCCCAGGCGCTTTCAACCACTGCCCCCAGCTGCACATGTGTGTTTGTGAGCATTGGTAAAATGCAGAGGTGTAATTTACTTGTGGTTCACTGGGTGTTATACTCACAATTGCAAGAATGGTCACAGAGGTAGCCACCTTTTTTTTCTCTTCTCCCCCCCCCCCCAATAACAGTCCATTAACAACCTTCCATTCGTGGAGTCTGTCAGGTGATGGATCTGTTGACGGTCATCTTTTTGTGCAGCAGTAACCACAGTTTCCCAGACACTGTTCCGAGATGGACTGTTTTCATTCCCTCTAAATTCCTGTTTAAGAAGGTCCACAAGTTCTCAATAGGGTTTAGGTTAAGTGAGGAAGGGGGTCATGTCATTATTCTTTCATCTTTAAGGCCTTTTCTGGCCATGCAGTGGAGAACTTTCATGCATATAATGGAACATTGTGCTGCATAAATATCATGGTCTTCTTGAAAGATGCAGACTTTTTCCTGAAGCACTGCTTGAAGAAATTGTCTTCTAAAAACTGGCAGTAGGTTTGGGAGTTGATTTTTGAGTCCATCTTCAACCTGCATAGGTCCAACTAGCTTTTTAATAATATCAGCTCAAAACAGTACCTCACCTCTACCTTGCTGGTGTCTGAGTGGAAGTGGAGCTTCCGTCTTGAGATAGCTCTATGCCTGTTACTGATCTACCCACGGATCCATCAATCTGTTTGTTAGGAGTCAGCCTCATCTCATCAGTCCATAAAACCTTTGAAAAATCTGTCTTGAGATATTTTTTGGCCCAGTCTTGTTGTTTCAACTTGTGTGTCTTGTTCAGTGGTGGTCGGTTTTCAGCCTTCCTTACCTTGACCATGTCTCTGAGCACTGAACACTGGACACTCCAGGAAGGTTCAGTTCAGGAATATGACAGCACTGGAGGATCATGGGTTCCTGGTAGCTTCATGTTTGATTCTTCTCAAATCTTTGGCACTTAATGTTTTTCATCTGTTCAAGTTTTTCTTAACATGTTTCTTGCAACCCTGTTGACTATTTGCAACAAACTCTTTGATGGTTGTGTGATGCGCTTCAACATCTTAGCAATTTCAAGAGTGCTGGATCCCTCTGAAAGACTTTTTTGGCCCATTTCGCCTGAGGAGGAAAAGAAGTTGCCTAATAATTATGCACACTTTGATCTCCTTAGACCACACCCTACCTTATTACACAAATACACATCACCTGATCTGCATAAATCCAATTTGCATTCAAGTTTAAACAGCTTGGAGTTGGAATATATGCATTAAAATTATGATATGGTCAAAATACTCACTTGCCTAATTATTTTGCACACAGTTTTTAACTTGATTCACATTGCATTCTTGTTTTTCCTCTTAGCTGTCATGCAGCTACAGAAAATTATGAAGGAACAGAACCTTTGCGCTCTCCAAATGTGCATTTTCCCTGCACCCAAAAGAGGTTAGCATTAATGGATCCATGCTTAAATCCTTGTTTCATGTTGCATGGAAACACTACATCTATTTTTTTAATGTCACTTCTGATATGGGCAAACAGTCAGTTCTCTTTCATGCATATTAATTGAATTGGTGTTACTGCACAACTACTAGAGGTCTGACAGCTATCTGAAATGTTGGGTATTTTATGTGACATGCTTATGGTCAGTTATGTTTAAATCAAGTAGGTGCTTTTTTAATAAATATCATGAAGGCAACTATTGCCACACATATCCAAACCAGATGCATTATTTTTACAATGAGGGGAAAAAAGGATTTCATTTGGATATTTCTGAAACAGATGGTTTGAGAATTTGAATGAAACCTTGAATTCAATTAATTACCCAAATACACAGCTTTATGATGCAATGAATACATTAATTTCATCTGCATTTGGCATATTTTGTGTTTACAAAGTGGGAAACATGATCCTTTGTTTTATACTAGTGATTTGATATGCTGTAATTATAAGCTGGTTCTTTGTTTAGTATTATTGCAATTTCCATTTGATTTTCAAACATGTCCAGAATTTTTATTTTTTTTTTCCTAGTTTTGGTGAAACAGGAGATTATAGAGACAAAAGTGACTGCTACTCAACATTTACCACAGCTTGCCAATGTACCTGAAATGAGTAAGTTATAGGAAACTTCTGTGTAACTATTTTCATTTGTTTGTGTGTGTGGTTTTTTTTTTTTGGTTACAAATATTCATCTTGTTTTGGGGCTTTTGTATCCCAAGTTGCCCAGGGATCAAAGACAGCGGCTAAGCGCAGGGCTGTGAAAATGGATTCATCCCCACCACCGGTTAAACAGATTAAACTTTCAAGTCCTGTGACACCCAGACAAGAGATGCTCGAACAACCCAAAACCAGGACTTGTGACTGCCTGCTGCCCAGTTCACCCAGTCTACAAAATCCTAAAAATGGTGCCCTTCAGACAACTGTAATCCTTTCCAAAGACTCATTATCTCAAAGCCATGCAAACACACAGCAGACCCCCAGGCATTTTCATGCTGACCAGCCTCAAACGTCAGTGTCCAGTTCTGAAGTTAGTGCCATTATAACCAAAGACAAAGGTCCTAATCAAAAGCAAAATGTCTCAAAAAAGCTCTCTCAGGAGCTAGCAGGAAAAACCAAATCTAAGCATTTAATTCCAGACACTTGTAATGCTTCTCACAGTGCACCAGACCCTCAAGTGATGGCTAAAACACCTCCAGATTTGAGCAATGAGCAATCTAGATTGTTATTCTCAAAGATGCATTTAGAAAGAAAACATTCGGAAAGCAAGGCTTTATCTGGGGTGGAACAGTCCTCTGATTACTCTTCCAGGCAGCTGAGACTGTCTACTTCAGGTAGCCCCATTGCTTTGGAATCTCCAGCACATGGATTTTTAGATAAGGTCTCAGATAAATTTTCTCAAGTCCAGAAAGAGCATTCCATTATGTCCACAGTTCTTTCTGATAGATTACACACATTCCATTCAATCTCCTCAAGAGGTACAGATGCCATTAAACCCACTGTAAGAACAACATCTGAGCCAAAGGTCTCCAGGTCTAGTCCCATTATTGCTTTGTCTATTGAGGCACAAGGTAAAGAAATTTCTCGATTGAATGAGACACCCCTGGTGAAAAAGAGGTCAAGTGTAAATGCCTGGAATTATGAAAATCGACAGTTTGACATTGATCCACCTAATATAAATTCAGAGGCTGCACCATCAGCTGAGACTGACTGGAAGGTTTCTGGTTATGATCTCTCAGCCTATGCTTGCACAGATAACACTGTTATGCCATACTCAGATCTTGCACATAATGATTTGTATTTTCAGTTGACTCCAGGATATGGTATGACCCATCAGTATCTTCAGGATCAGCAATCTGGTTATACAGGATGTGCTGCTGTATCTAGTACTGTAGCAGATCATTATGAAGTGACATTAAATAAAAGTGTTAGAAATGCTGAAAATGCCACCCCGAGTACAAATGTTGGATTCCTCACTGATAATAACTCAGCTTATGCATTTCAACAAATTTACCAACCCATTCAATCTTTCCAGTCTCCAGAAGCATTTCAGGCCTGCTATTCTGTCAATGCTTACAATCAAGCACTTCAGCAAAGCCAGGGAACCATGTTTAGTGTTGGAAGTCTCATTTCACATGGACATGCCCCTAACAGCTAGGTGGCCACAAGTAAGTGTTATCTTGACATGTGAGTTATTAAAAAAATAAATAATCTTGACTAATTCTGCCTTTTAACACCTCCAGTTGTTGTATGCATGTAGTGCCACGTTTGATCTTACATTGATGTAATTTTTCTACAATTGTAATTGGTTTTCTACATGGGTGCAAAATTTTTACCAGTAAATATTAAAATATGATATATTTTTTATAAATATTAAATAGTATATATATTAATAGTAAATATTAAAACATTAAAATATGGCCTGTGGATAATAGCTAATGATAATTACAGTTTATTGCAGTGGTTCCCAGACTTTCTCTGGCCCCTTTTATGCATAAGACTAAGCCCCCAGTACCCCCACTTTGTAGTCATGTTTATTTTTATGTCACTTAAACTGGAAGGTAAGCTTATTTTTGATTTACCACGGCTGTGTAGTCATGAATGATTAGATTAAAAGTGTTAAGTGAAAAGGTTACATGTACTTTTTCTCTGCCTTTTGTTTTGGATTTATTTTTGAGGGTGTTTTGCAGTTGTTTTACACATTCTTTTCTATGCCTTTCTTTTTCAGAAGAACTGAAGACACGATCTTAAATCACATTTATTGATGTAAAAGACACATTCTTTCTCAGGTCTAGTCAACTCTGCTATCTCTCTAACAGTTTATTTTCCATTGTTGCAATTTTTTTTTTATTTTAAGTACATTCAATTGCTATGCTCTGTGGCAAGTGAATCTAAAATACCACTGGCCAAACCCCTTGTTGTTGTTCTATGTAATATAAAACAAAGTCTACTTTTTTTAAGTAGTTTTACTATCTATCAGAAGTGAATTTATCTTTTGTCCTGTACTGCTTTCTTAAAATTGAGTCAACCTATATATTTACTCATTTATTTTACTGCTTATTTTTATATTTTCGCTAAATAAAAACATAATATTCTGATTTTTTTTTTCTTGTACTTTTCATTGGCTGAGTTTCTGGTCGTCTTTAGTAAACAAATCAAAAACACATTCGACTAGTATCAGTAGCTAGTAGAAGTGCTGCTAATGCCAAACTCAGGACAGCCTATTATAATACATGTTTGATTACTTTAACCTCCTAGAAAACCTAAACCAATACCACTAAACATACCATGCTGAAGGAATCTGCACTTTTACCCACTCTCATCAAGATATTATCAGAGTTTGTAATGTAAAAGAGCAGTGAAGAAAGTAAATCTGCTTATTCATGTATAGCTGATATCCTTAAGAGCACCTAGAATGTTTTAGCTGTATGTAGTTTTATTTCATTATTTTGTCATAATTACAGCTACACCAAATTTTTAGACTCAAAATAAGTCTGATCATATTCTAAAAATCTTACTAAAATGCCTATGTTCTGTCTTGTCCTGTAAGATTCTAATGTATTTGAAACACGATAGCTTGTAAATAAAATATTTTTTTCTTGTTTAACAATGAATGAAACCATTCTTCATTGAAATTTAGTATTAAAAATGTTTATTTTCCTGGTTAGCAGGGAGAGAGTCTGACCACAAATCAATGAACCTCTTCAAGCTAAAGTGCTTTAAAAAAAATTAATATAACACTGCCTCTGGCCAGACCTCTTGGTACAGTATAGAAAAGTGATAGAGTCAAACACTCTTATTATTGCTGTAGACAGAGTAAGGACACAAGTCACCATGTACAGTTTTACTTGTGCAAGGGAAGTCAACCCAGCACCAGTCTGAGACTGACTCCAAAGTTGACACTCCCTCTTGCCTTTTTATTGAGACGCGACCAAATAGGACTTTTTGACCTTTTGTAGTTTCACATCTCTATTCATAGCGACAGACATAGAGAGAGACATAAAGAAAAACCTGTGGTTGACTTCTTAGAACAACACAAAGGCAAGATCAGCATTTTCTTCTTTAGTAACACGGAAAAGCAAGAACATCATCTTCTTTTCTACAGTATCAAAGGTTAGGACACTTGAGAGATAGGAATTTAGAACATATTTCAATTAGCCTATACAGTGGCCAATATCACCTAGTCAGAAAGTGAAACACTTGATTGTACTTGTTTACATAGAGCATAAGTATGATAAAATTTACAATATTCTATCAAAAAGTTAACTTTAAAAGTCCATCCATTTTCTGCCGCTTGTCCCAAACGGTGTGGCGGGGGAGTGCTGGTGTCCAACCCAGCGCACACAGGGTGAGGACGGGGGACGCACCCTGGACAGGTCGCCAGCCCATCGCAGGGAGGAGCGGGACGGGGACGGCACCTTGCTCCAGGGTACCTCAGGGCAACCTATTGGCAAGGGGTTCGAACCCCCGATCCTCCGGCCAACGCCCTAACCACTAGGCCATCACTGCCCAAGTTTAAAAGTAAAGTTTACAAAATTACACTCTTATTTATAGCTGTTTAATCATACTTACTTTCTCTGTGTAAGTTATCCGTTCCCTGTATCAGTCTGGTAAATTACTTAAAAGAAAGAATTTGTCTGATGTAGGGGGGCAGCTAGCATCCTTTTATGAACTTTTTCTCCTGTTGTGCACGGCTGAATAAAACTGTTTCTGAAAAACCATTTCTTAGTCTTCTAGTCTGAGGTACAAAAATTACTATCAGCAGGTACTGGTGAGTGATGTGCAAGTAGAGAAAATATGGCACCACTTGAATTTCAATTCAAGCTTTGTCACAGCCAACTCCCAGAGACATTTCTGCTCACTATTGTGTAACTAATATTCCACTAATATTCCTAAAAGGATTACTTAGGCACACCATTGTCAAGCAATGCAATATTGGTTTACATTCACAATTGGCACTTTACTTTACTGTGCAAAAAACCTTATGTTAACGATGTCCAGAAGCTATGTTGACTTCTCCATGCTTGGATGAACTTGGACTGGATTATTAAACAGTGGAAATAGGTAACATGGTGAGACAATTCAGTATTCCAAATTGTTTTTGGAAGACATGGATGACATGTTTAAGTTGGGAAGTCCTTGCATTTTTCAACAAGACAATGCAAAACCACATTCTGTAAACATTACAAAGATATTGCTGAAAAAATCAATGGGTAAAAATACCACCGAAAAGATTTCATGTCTTGTTATCCTATGTCTATATGTATATGAGAATAAATGGCACATTACAAAGTGGTAAATGGTTCACTGACCCATTGTTTTTTTATTACACTTTTTTCCAAGATGTTTTGCAGACCTGAAATCCAGGAATTTATATTTATTTAAAACCCTTGAATTACAGGGTCTGTATTTAATTTTGATTGCTTCATTTCAGATCCTGGTGGTGTACAAAACTGGCAAAATTGTAAAAAAAAAAAAAAAAAGTCAGTGTCAAAATACTTAAAAGATCTCTGAGAACTCAATTCATTACTGAAGGATATTTGTATTTATTGCCGAATGCAGAGTGAGACACATCAGTTGAGTGAAACTTTAATTTAGTTTTAAGTAGAAACCTTAAATGCCAGTAAATTGTTTTCTTGTTCCATAGTACCACATCATGGCTCACTGTACCAATTCAAATAGTCAAGTAGGCTTTGTTGTTATTTCATCCATTTACACAGCACACCGTGAAATGAAACAACATTCCTCCAAGACCATGGTGCTACACATTAGAACACAGAACACCCCAAAGACTAGAGACTAAACAAGGGCAGACAAAACAACAAACAGTGCAAACAGTATCACGCTGAACATTCATCTGATTAAAAAAGCAGAGGCCTTATGTATATGAATATGAGTGGAGAATGCCAAATGAATAACAGTAATGGTCAATCCAGCATTGTTTGCAAAACAGAATTATAAGTAATACTGTTTAAAGCAGCTTGGACAAAGTGCAGGTTGCAAAGTTAAATAATAAATATGGGTGCAAAACTGCAACATGAGGTAATTAAGTGTATGTATGTGTGGGCCCAGGGGGGTGTATTCTGTTTGCATGTTTTCCTTGCTCTAAAAACTGAATGCCGTTTGTTCAATGTTGCAATGCTATGTATTGGATTTGTGAGCCCCAAGCGAATCTGTGGCAAATCAATTCATGAATTCGTGATTTAAAAAAACATGCTAAAATTGTATAGCATGAACTTAGATCAGGACTTAACCAGGACTACTAGATCAGCAGGTCACCAGGTGAGCAGTTACACTAACATGGTAATTTTATTTGTGTATGTGTGTGAACTGCACAGACTGTATACACTGCAATGCTGCTGGATGACAGCTTCCACACTCATTAATGATTGTGCCTCATTAATTCTGGCCTTGCACAAGCCCGTCTGAGTTGATACACATTGTTCTCAGTGAAACCGCCCACATACAGCAATGTCTGCTGGAGTTCCCAGTCTGGAGATTCAGCTGTACACAGTTTTTATCACAAGCAAACATTTCAAATAAATTAGTTTATGCAGTTAGTTAGTTTAATAAAATAAATGATGCAGATATACCTCATTAAAGTCAGTTTTATTCTAAAATCAACTATATGTATAGTTTCATCTTTCTGCAACTTTCTTACTTTCAGTTGTTTCTCTGTACAGTTTGTTCTCTGCCTGTGTCCCGTGGAGCCATTTCGTCTCTGAGGTCACTATTGAGACCCTGAGAATAGGCTGCCATTAGTGCCATTGCGTTCCAACCGCTTCCTGCGGCTAAGGTACGGAACTCAATGGCGTAGTCTGCAACCGACCTCCTTCCCTGTCGTAGTCGGAGCAGGGCGAAACTGGCCTCCCTTCTACTGCTGGGATGGTCGAAAGTGTCCCTGAGTGCAGAAGTAAACTGATCGAGGGAGGAGCACACCTCTGGCTGGTGTTCCCACACAGGGGTGGCCCATGACAGTGCTCTCCCTGTGAGCAATGAGACAACATAGGCCACCTTAGCCCTTTCAGTAGGAAACCGAGTAGGTTGCTGCTCAAACGCCAGAGAGCATTGCAGGAGGAAACCCCCCAATCGTCCCTGGGCACCATCAAAGCGCTCAGGAGGTGGTAAAAAGGGCATTGGCGGTGCCACAGTAACAGGAGGGGGGACTACAGCTCTGGCTGCAGGAGGTTCAGGTCTATTTTGCAGGGCAGTATTGAGTGCCTGCAACTGTAACGTTATCTGCTGCAGGAGCTGTTCATGCCTGCCTATAGTAGCACCCTGAGCAGCTAGAGCCGTCTGAAGGGCATCACCAGGCGATGCTGGGTCCATACTGGCTGGGTCGTTCTGTAACGGTGTGGCCTACTCTGAACCCAGGGAGCCACACAGGGTTTGGACCCAAATGCAGTGCCCGAAGCTGCCAGTCCCCAAAAACAGGTAAAAAACAAAAGCTCAAAACGGGTAGAAAGCAAAATGCTCATAAACAGGTGAGCAGTTGAGCTGGAATGTTGTAGAAAAAACCAAAAGGGAAAAAAACGAGAAACTCGGAAGGGAGGGTGCAGAGTCAGTCAGCACAACAAGCCAAAGCTCGAAGGTGCTGAACTGATGCAAACACAAAGCGAGAGAGACAGGGAGACCCCGAGAGAAAACCCAAGGATCTTTACCAAGTTACCGTCTGAGTCAAACAACGACCCAGCAACTCTGACTCGGCTTCTCTCCATTTAAATAAGCCCAAGCACAGGTGAACCAAATCACTATTGATCACCGTGCCTGATTGGCAGGTCTCCCAACAGCGGTTTGGCTCCCCCTAGTGCCCCGTCGGGGTAGGGCTCTTACACAAGTAAACATTGTCAGGAGAGTAGTCAGCAGATAAACAACTTCTTACCAGAGATAAAACCTAATGGAGTATCTAGAACTCCTTGGGATCAAGACCGATGCCAAGATAATCTCAGCTTTGAGGAACCAGTCAAGTATGCAGTTTATAAGCAGTAACAATGGCAACAGCAAACAGTATGTAATACAAATGTGCATGGGCATTTTTACTAATGTGTATTTTAGATTTACTTTTACATATTTTATTGATGAACTGGGCAACTGGGCTTCTCACTCCTGCTTTTACCCAGGAGTTATCCATCCATCCATTATCTGCCGCTTGTCCCAAACAGGGTCACGGGGGAGTGCTGGTGTCCAACCCAGCGCACACAGGGCGAGGACGGGGGACGCACCCTGGACAGGTCGCCAGCCCATCGCAGGGAGGAGCAGGATGGGGACGGCACCTTGCTCAAGGGTACCTCAGGGCAACCCACTGGGAAGGGGTTCGAACCCCCGATCCGCCGATCACGTGGCCAACACCCTAACCACTAGGCCACCGCTGCCCCTACCCAGGAGTTATATTTATGATATTCACAAACTTGTAGTGTCAATACTCCAGAATCTCCAGAAGGTCACAGTGGGCACAGCCTCTACTTGGAAAGTTTAGCAAATGTTTGATCTTGTTACAGATGTATTTGTGTTTGTCAATGGAATGTACTTTAAAATCATAATAAGTCTGAATATACATTTTGAGAACAAAAATAGATGTAATCTCAAACCTAAAATTCTTAACTTTTATCACTCAATTTAATATATAACTTATATCTTGGCAGCAGAGAACATTTCCATATGAAAAAAGAGAACAGAGGAGTGTAAGGTAGAGAAAAGGTATGAAAAAAGAGTCATCAACTTAAAATAGCACTCAGTAGCCCAATTGCATTAGAACGTTTTGTTCAATCAAGGTAAACACTGGCCAAACCCAGGATGTCCATTAATCAGGAGGAGCCCAAGGAGAGGAGCATTTCAGTATTTCCATGCAACACAGTATGTACACTGAAATGGAAAAAAAACAACTTTTTACCCATTAAAGCTTGCCTTGAGAACTGTAGTTTACTATTTTTATGACAATGGGCTTTTCCAAACTTTATTTTATGTTACATAATCTTTTTGCCTGGTGCAGGCCTTTCTTTGTATGATGAGAAGATCCCTTTTCACCATTTGCAGCCCTTTCCTTGTACTGTGGAAAGATTTCTATTCTATATTTATTCTATAACCTGTCAAAAAAATGTGTAAACAAGGAAAGTGGACAGACTGTTGAACAGGATGGTTGAAAGGTGGGAGTATAGTTGGAGAATCTAAGCAAGCATCATATTTTTGTGACCATGTGTAAGAAAATTGATGTTAGAGCGACATCAGGTGGTGCCTTGAAGGAGGTGGTTTGTAGAGACAGCAGGGTAACCATGATGGAGCTTACCAATCCAAACCTGATTTGGGTGGCCTGTATAATTAATCATCTTCTCTTTAATGTTCATATTGGGACAGGAGAGCTACATTTGGTGTGTGCATATTAAAAGTATGTTTTTGTATTTTGATAAGTAGCCAATACCTTCAGTAACATGTTTCATGTTGTGCTTATAATCAGAGGAAATCCTGCAGCAGGCTAAAGCAAGTCATAATAAATAGATTTTTTTCCCCTCTTGCAATAGTACAATGCACTAAAATGTTTTGTAAAACTATGGCTACCAATTACAGTATGTCAAGTCTACAGGCTTTTATCAAGTGTCAGAATGTAAATGGAAATCCAAACCCCTGCTGTAATCTGTGCAGTTTACAAAAACTAAACTCTTCGCTGAAGATCTAGAAGACTGACATCATTCACTAACAATTAAATGCTCAGAACCACCTGCAGGACATGACGTAAGTCTCATTATAATGGTTTCAGCATCAATGAAGAAAAAATGCTTAAAAATAAATTCTCTCCTCTCTAATTTACTGATCTCAGTTCTAAGTTCAGTAAATGTTCAATGTTCAGTGACAACAATAGAGGGGGAAAAGGCAGAAAGGACAGAAGAGGTTTGATAAAAGTGGTAATCATTTACGGCATTTAGCAGACACTCTTATCCAGAGCAACTTCCATGTCCTAATTACAGGGACAGTCTCCCTGGAGCAACTCTGGGTTAAGGGTCTTGCTCAGGAACCCAATGGTGGTGGTGCCAGAGGTGGGATTTGAACCTGTGACCATTTGGTCCATAGATCTATAGGCAAATATCCTAACAGTACCACTCTAAACCATCAAGCTTCTGTGAAACGTAGCATTATATACAAAGAATCAATTATTGTTCTGCAGTGAATGTCGACAAGGTAGTAGGCTTTTTGTTTTCCTTACCCTACAGTGGGCATGAATGAATCCTAAAACCTGCTGTCTGCAGCCATGCAGCTGGAGCAAGAAGAAGGTAGAGTACAAATGAAGGTTAAAGAGTTAAGCTTCTGGGCCAGTTTTCAAGATGCAGATTAAACCCCATTTTGAAATAGGAACCTTCAATTGTGATTTCACAATTGGCTAAAGGCTAAAGCATAATCTGTGTCTGAATGTGAGAAACTGTCCCAATGTGGTTAGAGGGTAACATGCTTTCTTTACAAGGCCATTGTTAAAGAAACTAATTTTGTTATGTTTGCCCTACTAGCGACCTTTGTAGGGTGTTTCTCTGCCTTTAGGCCTATGTATGCTGGGATAGGCTCCACCCGTGACCCTACTCAGGATGAGCGATTAAGATAATGAGTGTTGTTTTGACTTGAGGTTCTGTAAACTCTGCATTACAAAAATACAATTGGACCAATGGCAATGCTACAAAGAAGCCAGCAGTTTTCATTCATTGAAGGCCATATTTAGTCTTTTGCATGAAGTAGTCAACAAACCTGAAGGATGTTGGAGGCTCTCTGATTGTGCCACTTATTTTAAAGGGGCCAGAAAAAAAGGGCCTTCCTGGCGTAACCCTCCCCATGTATATGGGCTTGGGACCAGCACGACAACAAATACACTGGCTTGTGCATCCCTGTTGGCTGGGTTTTATATGAACCTGTTAGAAAGATTCCCCTCAGTCAACAGTGTTCAAGGAAGTAAAGAGTTAATCTCAAGAAAAAAAGCATACAAGGAACTTGTGTTTAAGGTAACAGTTTGCCACTGACAGCAGTGCATGTTGTTGTAGAGAGCATGTGCCTTGTTAGAACAACTGTGTTTCCAGAAACTGAATGCCAGAGCCCTGGAGCTAGTTACAAGGACAATAATATATTTTCAAACAAATACATCATCTCAGGAAACCCTACACTATTTCCTGATCACACACACACAGAGATAAGCCCTGAAACATTGCATAACACAGAACTTTATCCTCTTGAGCATTTGTACCAAGAGGAAAACATATAAAAACAGGGTCAACCTGATTCAGGAAAAGATAAATGATATAACTATATATAGTTAAATAACTATATATATATGTGCAGAGTTATATATAACTCTGCACAACTGGCCTCAATATAATGAGTATGAATATCGGTATTTTTAGCACTTTTAGTGACTGGACCAGCAGGACATTCATCAGCTCACAATGGTAGGCAGGTGGACAGACAGTAATAAAAAACAATTCATATGTTTGACTGGGTAGACACTCATATACACAAAAAACTAATTACTGGCCTGAACATGTGCAATGGCAGAGCATGCATTTACCTTGGATTAATTTATGATAAACTATAACTGTCATTACTCTAGTCTTTACTATTATCATATTATCCTGTAAAAGCCCTTTGTTTTTGTGTTCCAATGTTTTGTCCTAAATAATTCATTATTTTAACAGCTTATCCTGAGTAGGGGTGAGCAAGGATCCCAGCACACACAGGGCAAAAACCAAAGAAATTCCCTGGACAGAACACCAGTCCATCGCAGGTCATTAATATCATTTTACATCAGTTGCTTATACCATGCCTTTCCTGTATAATTATAGTATAAGAATAGTATAAGAATATGTATTTAAGAGATTTTGTTTTTATTTAGAGAAGAAAAACATTGTTTTTGGTTAATGGTGTTGCACTGCAGTCTAATCCAGATTTATTGAGTTATTGTGTGTCAAATATTGTGCAGAAGAAATCTTCAAAAACATCGCATGAGTTTACTGCAACAAAGGCCTTATATTTCTCAACTTGACTCTTCATCACAAAAAAAATCTTTTGAGCATTTGCCAATATTCTCAAGCACTTGATATGACAGCATTTGAAGCTCAGAATCTTTTCATTGATTCATGAAATGAATAAAGTTTTTGCTACTCTTAGAAGATGGATATAAGGTTCAATAACTTGTCAAAGTAATTTTACTTTTTTGATAACAGAATAAAACCTCATTCCATTAATCAGATTCAGATCTGCAGTTTTGTAAAATTTTGTTTTCTGTTTGGAAATTATCCAAACAGGAGTTAAAGAGCAGTATTTCAACCCTATGTCATGAGCACATTATAAGAAACTTAAATGTGATATTTGAAAAAAGAACACTGATCAAAATTAGAGAACACTTTCAGATACCTCCCAGTTATTGGTGTTAATCTGGCAGCTAATGCTAATTTCCTTAACTATCTGACAAACCCTATTTAACTGGCAGCGTAACTCCAGTTATCAATGTTTCAAGATGTTGAGCCATTCTAAAGTGACTGAAACCCTCCAGATGAAGGCCAAAGGGGTGACCCTATCAGCCACAGCAAGAGATGTTTGGTCATTCCAAATCTGTGATTTCTAGAATATTGCACCTTTACAATGTCGCAAACTCATTCAAGTCCCCCAGGAAGGCTGTTCATCCACGAAAGACAAATGCAAGAGAGGACAGGATAATGTGGAGAATGAATCATTTCAACATTGCAGCTGGAATTGCTCGCCAAACCTCTCATTAGCAGGAAGAATCAGAAGGCTAGACTAGCCTTTGCTGAGGACTATGTTGTGTGGACAGATCGCTTTATTGATGAAAGCAAGTTTAATTTACTTGGATCTGATGCGAAACATTATGTTAGTTGTCAAACTGAGGAAAGTCTGAACCCTAACTGTGTTAAGAAGTGAAAGGTGGAGGAGGAAGCGTCATTGTTTGGGGCAGGGGTCACCAACCTGGTGCCCCCAGGACCACATGAATCACCCGCGGACCTGTTCTAAGAACAGCACAACTCACCAGTGAGCAGTGTCTAAAATAAAATTTTATCCTGCTGATATTTTAATCACATTTGCATTTATATAGATTTGAAAATATCAATATCTAAAAAAAAAAGCATTTAAAACATTTATTATACATGAAGTTTAGATAAGTTTATGTAACTGGTAGCCCTTTGTATGGCTCAGTACCCGTGAAGAAGCTCTCAGTTTCAAAAAAGGTTGGTGAGCCCTGGTTTGTGGAGTGTTTTCTGCAACAGGAGTTGGGCCTCTTATACAGCTACATGGCAGAGTGAACGCAAATGTTTATCAGAATCTTCTTCGACAACATGTGGTTCCTTCCCTGCGTTCATCACCCAATCAGCCAGCAATCTTCATGCAGGACAGCAAAACGGGTAAAGCAGTTCCTTGAAACTGAAAATATTGAAATTATTCAGAGTCCTGATCTAAACCAAAAAGAAAAAATCCTTGGCAACAAAGAAACCCCCTACAGTCACTGAACTGTGGAGGAGACTGCAAGAAGACTGGACCAAAATCCCACCAGAGCTGCGTGAGAGACTAGTGATGTCCTGTTGTAACCTTCAGAAAATGTAGTTGTGATCTTTCTTCATGCAGCAGTCACTGCTGTTCTCTAATTTTGATCACTGTGTTTTCAGCAAAATAAAGTTTTTTTTGTTCAATTTCCATGGTATAGCACAACAGTATCTAAACATGTTATAAAATTAGCTATTTATCAAAGATAGAAAGTTTTTTAATAAAATCAAAAGTTATTAAAGACATTTTTCTTTGTCTGAAAAACTTGATTTAAGGAAAGGTTTACAGCAAATTAGAATTCAAGTGTCATCTATTCGTAACTTTAACAAATAGCAGTGGTGGCCTAGTGGCCTTGTTCTTCTAAATACTTTTGGAAATCATAAACAAATTTTTCTAGACAACATTAAACAACTTCTAGTTAATACGTTCCAAACAAATTTCAGCATGTGACAAATGTACCAGTGAAATATCCCATGATACATGAGTCTGCAAATAAATTAGACTTAGTATGTTGTTCACAAGGTCAAAAATGACCTTAGTGTAGCAGTTTATGATAGCAGAGCATTTTCGGTGTTGGGCCACCAGGTGGGGATCTCTCGTTCCCCATCAGCTAAAGTGGTGATTATAGTCTATTCGGAGATCATAGACTAGTGATTAATTTCTGGAGCTGTTCTTCTGTTTATCCGAATCCCTCTGCCGCACCATATTCACAGAAATGAAACATTCATTCAAGAAATGCTTTCTGTGGGATATTTTAAATGGAGTTCCATTAATGTTTTTGGTACCAAGTTTCAACCTATGTTGCTACGATACTTCATATCATAGGCCTCAATAACAGTGTAAAGAAAAAAAGAAAGATTTTTTTGTTTGTTTAAATTGGTGAATGCTTTTCTGTGTACAGTTACTGGGACAGGGAGGCTGCGACACAGCTCTGTAATGTGAACTCGGGAGGTCTGAGCCAGCAGGGACAAGAAGCAGCTTTGGGGCGCTGGCGCTTTACAACATTTACAAAGAAGCTGCAAATGTCAGTGGTTTTACCCGTTTCTCCTGACGCGGGAGGCAAATTATTCCCTAGTCTGCCACACAGCGCTTCGGTTATCGCAGATAAAACGCAACACTAGTAGATCACATGTTCCGCTGCACTCGTTTGTTTGTGTTTGAGTTTGATTTAGACCAATCACAGCACAGTTTAAAGGCGCGCGATCTGCTGGCAGTTAACGGACATTTGCATCCCGTTCTGACTAAAACTGCGGTTTTTGGCGTCCTGATTGTCTAACGTTAAAAGCAGAGCTTTGCAATTCAGTCTATAAACAGTTTGTGTTTGCATATAAAAGGAAATGAGCATTAAAATGGGTGGGTTCGGGGAAAAACGAAAACATGGCCTGAAAACTGGGGTCGTTAACAAATGTTAAGGCTAGCTAGCTAGCTAGCACTTGTTAGCAGCAGAACAGCTTCAAGAAAATGTCAAATTTAATTTTAAAAAAGCAAGGCAACTGTTTAATTAAATATTTGATACATTTTACGTTATCTAACCTTATCTTTCTCCTTCAGAAGTGTAGCGTTTCTTCAGTTCACGAGTGGCTAAATCTAGTTTCTCAGCATCCAGCTGTCATTCTTTGGGGAAAGTGTCGATGCTAGGTGTTCTAGGTAACTATAAAGATGCTTTAGTGCTTTTTTTTGACCAGTTTTGTCTGTTCTCAGACTCGTCCTTCAATATTGAGGATGTCCTGATATCCCAGGCCTCTCGTAAGTCGTGTTCACATTTACTCTGAGGAACAATTTTTAGGTTCTGCTGGAGTGTAGGCTACTGTACTGCATTTTGACAATCTGTCATCTCTAATTTTTTTTATTACATTTTTTTTTATGTGCCAGTTAGTGACAAAGAACCAAAAATAGAGGAGCTGCTAAATAAACTCAGGAAGTTGCAGCAAGGTAAGTTAATAAGGCTGTTCCTCACTGATATAAGCATTTTAAGCTAAACATTCAGATCTTCTTTCTAAATCTTAGAAGCTGTGGCAGTGAATTGTTTTCTTTTGTTTTTTTTTTGTTGTTTTTTTTGTCAAACTGTCATCAATAAGGCTTTTTTTGGTTGGTTTCAGTTTCGCTTAATTTGTTTCTAACAGTCCCCTTGTTTTTTTGTTTTGTTTTTCTATTGGTAGCCAAGCTAGTTACTGAGAAGGAGGTGAGGGAGGCCCTTTCCCTCAGAAGTACCTTGCAAGAAAGAGAGGATATCCGTGAGTATTCTAGCATATGCTGGCATGCAACAGCCTGAACACCCTTACTTAAAATGTGTCTTATTGTGAATAGTTAAATGAGCAGAGGATGAACTGAGGACCAAAAGTTAAAGATGCCACATTTCTTTTTTTTTTTTTTTTTTTCCAGAATTTTCTGCAAGACTAGTGCTTTGTTAGTTTTGTACAATTGTTTTGCAATGCAAAAGATTTGGCAACCCAAGATATTTGCAGCTCTTGATGATCTTTATCAAGATCTCAGAACTTCTATAGCTTATTAGGGCTATAAGGCTTATTTACATTTACGGCATTTAGCAGACGCTCTTATCCAGAGCGACTTCCATGTCCTAATTACAGGGACAGTCCCCCTGGAGCAACTCAGGGTTAAGGGTCTTGCTCAGGGACCCAGTGGTGGTAGTGCCAGAGGTGGGATTCGAACCTGGGACCTCTTGAGCCATAGATCCATAGGCAAGTACCCTACCCTACCCTACCCTACCCTACCCTACCCTCTGCTTGTTTAATTGCAGAGCTTTATAAATTCTCTGACTCCTTAAACATTATCCAACAGTCAGCATAAAGCAGCTGCCAAGTACTCTGAAAAATAAAATAATTGATGTAGGAGAGAAATGTACAAGGTGGCAAAGCATTTTCAGACAGCTGTTTCCTCAGTTTGTAAAGGTATTTAAGAATGCAAATAAAAACTCCTGTTTGACTGCAAAATACCTTCAGGAAGATTTCACTGACTCTGGAGTGGTGGTGCACTGTTCTAATGTGACATCTGAACAAATATGAACTTTGTACTACATTTTGTGGCAAGGATGCAGTAAAAAAAGTTGCAAAGTTTGGAATTGAACAGTAGACCTAGTGAATTTTGGAAACAATTCCTGTGGACTGGTGAAGTCAAAATGGAACCCATGCCATGGTCCTCACGGTTTCTCAACCTTAACAAAATTTAAAACCTAAGAAAGCAGTGCATGCAAGACAGCCTAAGAATCTTGCAGAACTCTTTAAGTTTTTTGCAAGGAAGCATGGGAAAATTGTAATTAAATAAAAATGTAATGTTACTTCAAATAAATGAGATGTTTTGCTCACTCAGCTATTCTCAGTAACAGACATTTCTAATCAAGGGTGTCCAAACTTGCAACCACAACAAAATGCGTTCTCTGCATTTTAATCCACACACACTGTACAGCAGGGCCAGCTATGTCCAGCGCCTGGGTAGCAGTGACAAGGACTGGTCTGGGGTTTGAACCCACAAACCTTACAATCCTGGGGCCTAGCCGCTAGGCCACCGCTGCCCCCGAAATTGTTTGTGCATGTGTCTTTTCAATTCTGACATGTCCAGTTTATATTGCATTTTGTCTTTATAGTGAGCGTTGAGGTTTTACATCTTCAAGGAACTTTAAATGAAAAAGAAGGTACACAGCACAGGTCAATGGATATTAACACTTTATATTACAGTGAAACTTCAAACAACAAAAAAAAGTTTTTTGGTCTTGTGTTGTATGTTTTCCATATTCATACAAATATAGAGACATGTGGATCTCTACAGTTAAAATGTGAGGATCTTGAACAAGAGTCACAAAAGTGAGTATGGACATTCTTAAATAATGTATACAACCTGTACTTTTTTTTTTTTCTGTAGTATTTGGTTTGTTACCAGAGGTTGTTTAGCTATTGGTTTAAACCTTTATTTTACTACCTGGGATCCTTTTTGTTATGGAAAGTGCATTAATGATTTTTAAAACCTTTCTCATTGAGAAATTAAACACTTCTACCGCTAAACATTTTGGTCGTTTTTTTCTGTGGAGATCTATGTTGCTCCCATGTATTTTATGGAATTAATTTGAATCCACTTTTTTTTTTTTTTTTTTTTTTTTTTTTTTTTTTAATTCAGCTTTTGAATTTGGTTAGTCTTTAAACCTTCTGCATAGTTACAGTTTCTTGTTTGCACTTAATCCCATCTCCATCATAGTCCTTTTCTCCTTGTTTACAAAATTGTATTTTATTTTATTGTGTATTTGCATAGAGTCTAACTGCATATTACTGTTTTAGAATAGTTAGTCAGTCATTTTCTGCCACTTGTCCCAAGCGGGGTCGGGGGGGCGGGGGGGTGCAGGAGTCCATCCCAGCTCACACAGGGCGAAGGACGGGACACACACCCTGGACAGGTCGCCAGCCCATCGCAGGGAGGAGTGTGATGGGGACGGCACCTTGCTCAAGGGTACCTCAGGGCAACCTATTGGGAAGGGGTTTGAACCCCCGATCCTCTGATCATGTGGCCAACGCCCTAACCACTAGGCCACCGCTATTTTAGAAACCTGTTTGTGTGTAACAGGTTTTCATGTTTTTATATAAACTTTTTCCATGTAGGCAGTTTGAACTGAAACAACAAAAAGAGGAACTTGTAGAGCAGTACAGCTGCCACATCCAGGAAGCCAAACTGAGACACAGGAAAATTCGGTATTAATTTTCATTATTTCAACATAGCAGGAAAGGGGGAAACTACAGACACAAGTAAAACAAAAAAGTGTTTTGGTAAGGTGCTGGGCTGCCACAAGCCATGTGAACAGATTTGGCTTTGATCAAATATTCTCTGGAACTGCATTATATTAGACAACCATTCTTTCAAAAATACTCCTTTGTTAGATGGTTTTGATGATGGTGGTGAAGGTCATGTTGGATCGAAAAGTTTGAGATCTAGTGACTGTTAAGACCTATAACATTACACCTCCAAGTAGTAGATAGATGTTTCTAACTCCGATATTCCAACCGTGTCCTACAGTTACTTGAGGAACATTTGCTACATTTGTCCCATTTGTTTTACACTTGAAAAACATCTTGTTTTTGCTTGGACACCATACCATATTGCAGTACCATATTTATTAAATATTGTTTAATAAGCCCAATGGTTTTTTTTATGCATTTTAAATAAAATATATGAACTAAATCTGTATTTATTAATGTTAATATTACTTTTGTAGTTGTCAGTACCTGCATGTTACTGAGTATAGTCAATACTTTTTTAGAATGAAGTTTGAGAGCCAACTGCAACAGCTGATGGGACAACACAAGAACCTGTGCACTGTGTTTGTAAGTGCCTTCCAAATTTGAGACTTTACCCTATAAATGTTTTTGCACAGAATAGTAAAAATATGCACTGGACATGCTATACTGATGCACTGAAATCTTTTTAATCTTTTCTGATCCATTTTCTTGTGCATTTTTCCTGTATTAGACTCCTGAGAGACTCCCCAGTGAGATCCAATCTGCAGAATATACTGGTCAGCAGTTACTGAAATCTGGTGGGTAATTTTAAGGATTCTGATACAGTTCTTTTCAAAATTCATTACCAGTTAAAAAAATCATACTGTCTGTCTGTGTTGGTACAGAAAATCAGAAATTGGAGCAGCTAGCACATTTGCAGAAGGAACTGAGTGATGCCCAGGCCACAAATGCTGTGAGCATTAAAGAGTTTACTTAAGAGAGTTACATGTTAGAAAGCCATCCTCTGAGAAATACAAATGTAGAAGTGAAAACAGTATAATGATCTTTCAATGTTAGTTATGTCCAGTTTTATACCAGTGGTTGTTGTTGAGTACAAGTAAGTAATAAAAAGTACAAGATAATCTATTCAGAATTGTTTTTTTTATTTTTGTTGCTCTAATACAAAATATACTAAGACTGAGTTTGTCCAAACATGAGAAATTTATTTTCTTGTAGATAAGTAATTAACATCATCAAATTTGATCATACTTCATCAAACATGTAGTGTTTAACAGCATTCTGCTT
The DNA here is from genome assembly GCA_017165825.1 of Hepsetus odoe. Lineage (NCBI taxonomy): Eukaryota > Metazoa > Chordata > Actinopteri > Characiformes > Hepsetidae > Hepsetus > Hepsetus odoe. The sequence continues at coordinate 12,155,679 of CM029368.1, forward strand.
TGATGCTTTGGGAGTTCTTTGGTCTTCAGTAATACCAGTCTGTCTGGTACTATAATTGTAACTTTGCACTGACCAAATAGAGCCTAGGCACTGTCCTGAGAGTACTTTCCAACTAACCATCTATTCACATATCTCTCTGAATGACCTGGTTAAATGTGATATATTTATATACTATTTTCTACATAAGTACTGGGGCAGTAAAGCAAAAAAAAAAATGCTACAATCATAAAATGAATTAATAAAACTGCAAATCCCATCAACATGAATCACTGCATTTTTGCATCATTTTGGTCTTTTATTTACAGTGCTTAAGTAAATGGTAAAAACAGTAATTTTCACTTTACTGTCCAGGTACTTAAAGCATTAGGTCCTAAATATTCCATTCATAACTATATTAATAGTGACCTTCATACTTGTTGATAAACATAACTTTCTTAGTCCTACACATTTTATTGTTCCTCATTTTATCAGTGTCTTGCTTTCAAATGTTCCACTCACATCCAGTCTCTTCTACCTTTCTCATTCCATTTAATTCTACTTTCTAATGTTTCAGGTCACTCAAGTTCAGATATAGTTCTAAAACAATCCGGCTTCTTTAAAAAACGCTGTCTGTTTCATGTCCATATTCCATTGGCACAGCTAAACCCCAGGTGTGGTTCCATGATGATGTGTCTTGGAGAGCATATAATTTACTTTTTTGCATGCCATGCTTAAAGTTCTGTCTAGGCACGTCGTTATTTTACCACTTTGGAAATGGTGCAGTGACTACTCAAACTCTGAGCTCTGACACAGGTACATACTACACAAATCCACATCTCTAAGGATGAATTGGTCCAGTAATAAAGTACATTCAAGCATTGTTTGGCCTGCTGTTGTAACCTCCAGCAAGAATGTTAGATTTCTATTATAAAGCAGTGTGTGCTGATGCCTTATAAGGGCAGAGTGTGTTGACTATTGGTTCAGATTGGCACAGTCTGAGGAATATTCCATCTGCTTAAGTGGGACTCCTCATATTTGAGGTTGTGCAGTTTCCATGGTGTTTTTATGTGTTTTGTCTTTCACATCAGTGTGGCACTTTTGTCAGGCACTGTTTTTGAGTTTTGTGAGGTCTCATCTTTTCGCAGGCTGTATGCCCCTCTGCCATGTTTTGTTATCCAAGGTTATTCCCCATCTGTTGAGAAGTAGAAGGACAGACATGTGAGTGGAATTAGATCTCTCATCAACCAACAGCTTGTTCCCACAATGTGAGTGATTCTGTAGCAATGCTGGCAGCTATCTAAAGTAAAATTAAAAGGTTTAATGTTTAGTTTAAATTATAAGTATCCATTACAAAATATAATAAGCCTATTTATTTTTTTTGTTTGTAATGACCTGATGTATCAACAAAAAACATTAAAACTATCCATGAAAAAATTCTTATTTTTTTGTAGTGTATTATCACATTCAATTAACAAAACAAAAAACACTGAATAAATGACACACAATTCAGCCAAACTCTTAGTTTCTTTTTTCTGTTTTTCACTTTTGAATCACATTCTAAAACTGAACTACAGTTACATAAACTCTATTTCTATTTCCTTGTCCTAAAAAGGCAATGCTTTGGGCTTGCTTTCCCTGTACTGTTCTCCTTTCCCTGCTCCCAGCAGCACTCTTCTCGACTACGATAGAGTACCTCAAAGCGGCTGTAGACCTTCTTCTCCTTCCGCATGCTCTCAATTCTCTTTAGCAGACTGTCTCGCTCCTGAGGATTCACTGGAGTTCGGCCAAACCGGTTTGGATTCTGATGTCGCTGGGATGAATCACTGCCTATATTTGAAACGTGACCTCTATTTTCACCTTCACCACTTCCAATCTCTTCGGTCTGCTTGGTCATTTCCAGTCGGTTCTTCTGGCTGTTGGCAGAGATCTGTTCAAGGATTACCTTGGTGTCATCCCTGAGGTTGCTGCTAAATAGCACAGTGGAGGTAGAGGACTGGTAACGAGATTGGCTAGGTTTACTTGTTGATTTGGGAATTTCAGTTGGTGGTTGCATTTCTTTTTCTTTGGGGGAAGGCTCCTCCACCATCTCTGGAACAGTTTTCATTTGCTTGTCCTCTACATTGCTTGACACTCCGGTATTCTTTTTCTCTCCTTTGGGTCCAAGGATCCCCTTTAGTCTCTGTGTTTGCTTCTTGAAGAAATCAAGAGCTTTAGTGTCTTTGCCATCTGAGCCTATAAGGTTAAGGGATGTGTTAGAGCCATGCCTATTTACATTAACAGTTTCCTTGGATTCTGGGTGTGATGTGCTTGATGAACTGTGGCTCCGTGACTTCTTAAGTTCACTCTTTTCAGCATCTGTTGCATCTGTGAGAATGTCTTCACTGCAAGATGTACGACGAGAGTGAGAACTTTTAAAAGGCTTCAGTGTATCTCTTTTAAAAAACTTGGGAGAAGTAAAGGGCTTTAGTGACTTTGGTTCCTTAGCTGTCTCCTTCTTTTCAGCTTCTGTGGACTCCTCCTTCTGCACTGAGCTATCGGCATGTATTTTGTCTGTACTAATGTCAGGTGGTGTAGATTTTGTTGCAACAACTGGGGGCTTTGGAGCAGGATCTGCAAGCGCGATTGATGAGGTGGTTTCTGCAGAGGAAATGGAGATAGATGGAATTGTACCTGCTGCATTTGGTGGTTTAACAGATAAATCTGTCTTTTTTGGTTGTGGCTCTTGACTTTTGGTGGCAGACTCTGGTGTTTTTGATTCTTTTCTTTTTGCATCAAATTCTTTGAAGTACTGGAGTCGGGTTGCTGGATCATTCAATGTGAGTGTTGACTTTGGCATGGAAGACTCTGTTTGTGACGTACTGTTTTGAACTTGGTTCTTAGTTTCCACCTTACTGTTTTTGAGGGGATCTTCCTTCTTCTCCCTGACGGGTTCCTCCTCTGGTTTAGAAGTCACCAATCCCTTACTGTCTTTTTCATCTGTCTTTTTCTGTTTACTCCAATCAAAAGGCTCTCTAGAGAGTGACCTCCTCTTTTCCAAAATCTCTGCCACAATAGAAGTTCTTATTGAGCTGTTTTCCTCCTCTTCTTGTAGATTACCCCCAGGCTTAATCAGAGTGGAACTGTGTTGTTCTAGCTTTGAGGAGCTGAAAATGAGGGAGGAGCGTAGCCTCGAACTTCTTTGCAGCATAGGGTTGATTCGGCTTCGGATTGAATCGTGCTTGGTGATACTGATCTCTCTTGGCTCCTTCGAATCTGCCTCCTTTTCACTCTCTGTTCCTATTGATGTAATTGATGTAGCTGAAATAGCTGATTTAATCTGAGAATCTGTTCCTGCAGAACCCAGGTCAGTGCTAAAATGTTTATCTTTGTTCTTGTCTTGTAAAATAGGTTTACCAAAACGTGGTTGAAAGTCAAGTTTAGTTTTAAGTTTGATATCAGTTGATTCTTGTGGGTTAAGGCGCTGGCCTGGTGCCTCTGGGAAGTAGTGTCTGCTTTCAGATTGCTGTTGTGGCTCCTCAAAAGCATCTGTGCCTATAGGCTGCTGCAAGCCCTCTTCCCCAGCATCTTCATAGGTACTAAGGTAGGAATTGATTCTCCAGCTCCGCAATCCCTGCTTCTGACTTGGGTCTTGGAACTGCCTTACCTGTTCACCACTGGGAAACATCTGCTTATTGTCTGGAGGATGCAGCTGAGTTGGTGAACTCTGGCAGGCATACGATTGGCCTAAAGTGGGCCTTTTTTGGCTTGTGGGTCCATATTGAGCTACAGCTTGATTGTGCTTGTATCCTGAATCATGCCTGAGATCTTCAGAGGACAACACGTTTTGACTCTCCAGTATTTCAAGCTCAGGTGGATACATCGGTTCAGAGTATTGATCTAGCTGAGGAAGCCCATAGCTCCGGTCATACCGCCCATGCCCAGTTTCTGATCCGGGTCCCTCACCTTGATAGAAATGTTGATCTCTCTGGAAGTGTGCTTCCATCTCGTCCAAGTTGTTCATGACACGGTGTTTCATATATTGTCGAGACGAGCAGTAGCTCTCACGAGTGCCTTCAGCATAGCTGTGCCTTTTATATGCATTCATCTCTAATTGCCTTGAAGCAACCATTGTCCGGCCCTGTTCCAAGAAGGACTGCTGCAATCTGAATTGATGTGATGCTAATTTGCTGACCTGCAAACCGGCACCTCCAGGTTCCAGTGTGTGGCGGAATGGGTCATCCCTTCGGAATGGTAATGCATTGTCTTTACGGTCTTTAAATGAGTATGCAGAGAGCTCAGAGTGACGTAGAAATCCTCTGGGATTCCTCAGTGACTGTGTCCTTTTTAACCCAAATTGATTGCTTAAGTAACTACTAGAGCTATCAGATGACATAGGTACTAAAGTTTTTTCAACAACAAGGGGCTGCGACTGGGCAAAGAGAATACGGAATTCCTCATCAAATGTGGCCACGAGTTCACCAAGAAACAGATGAGCTATGCAGCGATGTATCTTCTCAAAAGACCACATGAAACTAAATGAAGAAATTTAAGAGAAATTTAGAATGAAAAATGCTTTTTTTTTTTTGTTTTGTTTGTTTTTTTAGTAAACTAAGTTTTACCTGTAGTTGCCACTGAGAACTGCCCTGCAGTCAGCTAGAAGGAATCGGTCCATCATCTGTCCTTTAAATGACTTTCCTGTACGACAAAAATATGTGATCCCAGCCACAGTCCTCACACGCATCATCTGTAACACATTAAGATAAACATAAATGCTAATTGAATTTAAGCATATCAGATGATGAGTATTTGTAATGAGGGAGGGTGTGGCCTAAGGAGAGCCGCATTTTAAGGTGTGCATATTTATTATGCAGCTTCTTTTATTCAGGCAAAATGAGCCAAAAAAGAGATATAACAGACTCTGAAGAAATATTGTAAAAAGTCTTTTTCAAGAATGCAGCACTCTTGAAATTGTCATATAAAATTTGTTTCAAAATCTCACTTTATATGAAGACAAAAAGGTCTTACATGGACCATTTCCAGGTTAACTTTGCAGCCAGTCACCATGGCGGTAAAGTGATGGGCATTTTGTTCATCCAGAAGAATATAAACAGGCACATGACGTGCAGCAGCATCAAGCAGATCAGCAAATATATCCACATCTGTAAACATATCCATTACCACTGCAATGACCTGTGGAGCAGAGATAATTATAATTCAGTTAGATATTATCAGCTTATTTTGTTCAATGCCATATAGAGGTTTGTTTTGGGGTAAGGCTGGCAGCTTCGAGTTTTAAAGTCTTGCTCAAACTCAGTTAAAATTTCTGTACTGCTATATACTTATTCTCCTACTCATACTCTACTCTTAGCACAAGTTTTAAAGTCTAGCTTTTACTTATGTTATACTCAGGTTATTGTTAGTATGTATTGTTATATCCTTATTCTCCTGATCAATAAAACAATATTTGTGGAAAAAAAAACATTTCCTAACCTGCTGGGCATTCTTTATGAGCCGCCTGGCCTGCTCCTTGATGCTGGGCATTTCAGGGTCAGAAGGGTTTACCAGTGTTGTGACCTCAGTAGGTCCTATAAAACTATGTTGCTGCATTGGCCAACCTAGATCCAAACCTGGTGCATCTAAGTCAGAGTGCAGTGGCCAGTAAGTATCTGATGATCCCTCCTGATCCAGTTCATGGTAAGTCAGCTCTGGTACTCCAGCACTTTGTGGCAGCTGCACTGCATTTTTAATATGCTCAATCTCTGGCCTTGACAGGAAGTCAACAACATTAGCACTTTGCAGGAAGTTATAGTATCCCTCAAGGTCAGCCTCCACCAGAGCATCTATAGCCAGTCTGTAGTCTTCTCTGTAGTGTGGTGGTAAATAATTAGGGTCCAAAGGATTGTCTCCCACTGAGGAACACTGGGAACGATGAGCCATGATGGAGCTGATGCCACAATCTGAATAGAAGCATAGCACAACATTTATAAATAACACAAGCTTAAATTCACATTCAATTTTGTTTACGATTTAGAAGCTTTAACAAAACCTTAACCGTTCCTAACTGAGCTGAGCAACAAAAGTTACTTTGGCTTCATCTGTGGTATCATGGTGGTGTTATTTATGCAGGGCATTTAATTAATTGTAAAGCATTATAAATATGAAATTTCTGATGATTGTGCAATTTGCCAGCTGACAACCCATTGGTATAGTCCAAGCTCCAGGACCTTACAGTAAGCCTTGACTGTGAGTGTTTTGCATGTGTTTCTACTGTGAATATCACCATGGAAACATGCTTAAAGGTTTAGAGTGACTCACTGTTGGTAAAAGGAGGAAAGCCATGAAGGAAAAAAATGGGGGAAATTAGAGGGAAGAGCTACCAATTCACAAGTACTTTACCCTATTTTGATCAACAAAAAAAAATGCAGCAGATACTAAAACACAAGCAATGCTCTGAAAAGAATGTCTTTACACAATGCATCTGTAATGGAGACAATGCCTGCATCAGTAGCTGGTTCAACAGGTTCAGTGTTGGTTGTGTTCAGTGCCATTTCATAGTTTTCCACAACATTGCGTTTTATTTATATATATATATATATATATATATATATATATATATATATATATATATATATATATATATATTATATATATATATATATATATATATATATACATATACGCACACACACTAGGTAAAAGATTTCTTATCCAGGTGGCCTAGTGGTATTTTCAGGAGTGATGTGACAAAAATTAGTCTTGAAGCAAGCCTGGGCATGAGGCATTTATTTTTCTTGTAGTTTCAACAAAGCAGGTTAGTTTAGTCACCTAAACGTTGACTGCTAATGTAGGGAGTTTGACAGTGACCACCATATAAAATGTTCACTATACATAATGTCACAATGGCTATTTTTCAGGCATCTGACCTGTTGTCGCAGATAAAATGTACCATTTAATACTTTCAAATTACTAATACAAATTGTTAAACAATTGAGTCAATTTAGTAATATATTTCAAAAAGCCTTTTGAGTTATTTTATGGTCATGTTTCACAGTAAAGATACATGTTGTCAAATGTGCTGGCTGTACTCTGAAGTATCACAAGTATCACCAGTAATTACAACCTAAATGTTCCTAAAGAAACACCATGGACCAGGATACGACCTTTTTTTTTTTTTTTAAATACATATAGGAAAATCTAAACTAGCAAGTTCCATTTTCTTATGTACAGTCAAATGCAAAAAAAAATAGGCTCCCCTTTTCAAACGAAGTAACAGTCCTTATTATTTAGCCAGCAGACCAATTGATCTATATCTCAACGATAGCATACAAAGGAAAACTACTTTGTCCATGTGTCTGTTAAAAGTTTAAACTCTACATTTTGAGGCTTTCTGAACTAAAGAAGCATGATGATATCACATTTGAGTACTGGCAGACATTGTGTGGTCAATTTGACACCAGCTACAAATGTGGCTTGCAAAAGTAAAATGTTAAATTTTTTTCAGACTTTATTTCTTGTTACTCAATTATCCTCATGACTTAATCTTTTGCTTTTTACAGCCCATGTGGCATTATTGGGTAACACCGGAGTTAAAAGTTATTGCTTTAGGGTTTGTCTAAGCTTCTATACATGACTAATCATACCATATAAGGCCTAACTTTACGTTGTGTTTACAGTTACAATTAAAAAATAATTACAATTACTTGTGTAGCAATAACGAACTAAACATTTCTGATAACTGTTGATCAGTCTTAAACAGGCAGTTTAAAGATGTCTTGACATTTTTCTTTAGAATTTACCAGTGAAGTTGATAATTATAACAGCGGTGGCAAGCTGTCCTGGCACAGATCCAAAAAACAGGCCCGATCTATGATACAGCCATGAATGAAAAACTGGTTCTTATTCGACTTTCCCCTTCTCCAAACATATGCTTCTTATTTATGCCAGAAAGTTCTATTTTGGTCTCACTCACCCACAAAGTATTTTTCCAGTAGCCTTCTGGCTTTTCATGACCAGCAAACTGCAAATGGGCAATATGTTCCTACAGGAGAGCAATGGTTTTCTCCTTAAAGTTCTGCCATGCAAACTACTGTTCAGTGTTCTCCTGATGCTACTTTAGAACATTAACATTAATCAATGTGAGAGAGGCCTTTAGTTGTTTAGACATTTTCTTTTGTGGCCTTGCAGACTTTTATGACTTGGTCTGAAAGTGATCTTTGTTGGTTGACCACTTCTGGAGAGGGTAGCAATGGTCCTTAATATTTTCCATTATTACAATCTGATTCTGTACTGGTGAAGCGCAAACTCCAGGGATTGTGATTATGTAATCTTTTCCAGCCTGATGAACATCAACTCTTTTCTGAGGTCCACAGAAATCTCCTTTGTTAGTGACCTGATATACTTCTGCAAACATGTAGTGAACATCCGACTTTGACAGGTCCCAGAACTTCAAATAAAACATGGCAATCTTTCACATTTACTTGTTACAGGAGTTACTGAAAACCCCTGACTGATTTCATACAGAACATTCAAGGTTCATTAACTTTAAAGCATCACTGCTAAAGTTCTATATGTTATTTCAAACATTCCAGTTACAATGTTTGGGTTGCAATGTGGTCCATCTTTCTCGGCTAGTTCCGCCTATCATTCACTGTTCCTTTTTCCTGGTACAGACTTTCCTTATTTGGTATGTACCACTTATTCTGTTCCTCTTAAATGCCTTGAAATACATTTAAATACTATTCAGTATCTTTTGTTGCTTGGAACTATCCTTTTAATGCCATAAACTTTGACTTTTATATCAGTAGAGGAATTTATCATTACTTAAAAGTATACAATAAAAATGAGCTGGCGATTTTGGAAAAGGTATACTACTTTAGGTTATTGGTTCGAAGTCATCATAACACTGTAATACCCATGCTTAGAAGTATGCATACAACTATATGTGAGAACAGTAGCATAAATTCAAACAGGAAGTCTATAGTGGTATCATAAACCAGTGTTCAGTCTTGGTTTTATCCTACACAGTCTAGGTTACACAGTATAGCTACAACTAAACTTTAATGACCCTCTCAGTTTTAACTCACTGAATGTACAATGGCAAGCAAATTCTATTTTGTCATCTTCAGCCATGCAGTTTTTCTACGAAAAGCTTCCCCAGCATGTGATATTCTTTTAATAATATAGTCCTCTTTTTTTTGGTCGTGCTTCACTCTGACTGCCTTCAGGAACAATTACCGTAATCGTTTTAAAACCCCAAAGTACCGGCCTGTTAGTGCTGACTATTACGTATTTTAAACTTTACTATATTTTTAGAGCTCCGAAGCCGTCTCTACTTTTCAAACTACTCTAAAAATGATAGTCTTCCATATCAATATCTTAGAGGCTGCTTTCTCTAAGGATTCGCTCAGGCCTGTTATTTCCAAACACTTTATGATCTATGCCTCTGTTACCTTTGCCCTGGAATTATTTAGTCTTGACAGAGGTTAAGGCCTTGTTTATATGGAACGCAAACAGCTCATAATATTTACTTTTAATAAGAAAATATAATGAACCCATCATGACAAATCAGACCATGTTAATTGTAATGTAGCTGCGATAGGCAAATACTGGGGAGAGGCCAGTATAAATAAATAAGAAAAAAAAAATGCAACACCTGGTGTGATTTTCTGCTTAAGCCGAAGTGTGAAGTTAGTTCAGACGCTGGTTATTGCACATATCTGCAGTAGTTGTGCAGTGCATTACAGATGCATAAGGAGACTGACAGTTTAAAAGGGCTGGACATCAGCTAAGGTCCCAGGAGATAAGATTTCAAGATCCAAGTCTACAGTAACAGACACTGCAGAGGTGCAACGTTCACGAAGGAGTTTAACTGCAAAACCTATAAAGACAAAAGTCTCTCATCCCATTATTGTTATCTGTTCAAGATTTTTATAAGGAGCGTATCTGGTTTCCTGACAATACCCGTTAGGCGCTGTCCGTCCTTAGTCAAACAAAGTGATGGACACTATCTCGCTGATCGGTAAAACGCCTTTTTTTTTTTTTTTTTAGGGATGACTTTTTCGATGTTTTATTTGCGTTCAGATAAATGTGTGAGAGACTCCTGGAGCCCAAGAGCTTTCTAAATGATTTAAAGCCTTTAGTGGCCTGAACCCTCTGAGGCTGCTGTGCGTAAAGTCTCTGAAAGTTCAGCCGTGAATTTGACGAAGGAGCTGAAGGTGCGCGCGGTTCTTTCTGCTTACCTTCGAGTCTTGAGGAAGGAGCTTTCGGTTACTTTGTCTTCCCCTCTTTTTTCCCCTCTCCGCCGTGTATGTCCGAGCGTGTCACATTCCTGCTGCTGGCAGAGACCCCACCCTGCACTAATTCAGCTCCGAGGCGAAAAGCAGCCCCGGCAAAACCTGTTGGAGCTCGGCTGAATCCCGTCCGTCCGTTTGTGCCCCGTAAAGATAACACGGCTCTGCACGAACAGAGCTGCTCTTCCCGTCTTTGAATTTTTTTTTTTAAACTCCTCCCAACTTTCCCTTCGCGTCAGCGTCCACTGCGGCACTCAGAACAAATCGGGCATTGAATCCCAGGCTAAACCAGAAGCCACATGCCGTGGAAAGTTGCTCCTAGTGTTGAATTCTTGTTCTTCTTTGGGACTTTTCTCACGCAATAGCGCCAGCCATCATACCCAGTGAAGCTACTCCATATCCCACACTGCCCTGCTGCCCTGCTTCCCTTCTTCCTCTGATTGGAAGACTGCTGGTGGACACACAAAGACATGACCCTGAAACTGTCCACGCCTAAAGAAGTGTTGATGAGAGCAGTTAATCATCTCCGCCTGTAACTCATTGTGCCATGCACCTGAAGGCTCTACTTTAAGAGTGATTTTAAAAGACTTATTTTTTTTCCACCTAATTTTATTTATGGTTATTTTTATTAGATCTCTCTCTCTCTCTCTCTCTCTCTCTCTCTCTCTCTGCATACTAATGTGATAAAGCATGCTGATTGCCCTCATGTAAATGTCAAACCTTCTACCTGCCTGGGTGGAGTAAGACAGGACATTAAGACACACCTTGCCCCACAAAAGTCATTAGAGCGTGCACTCTCCATATTTTCATAGATTATCTCTGCACACGTGGAAACACCTTACTGATAATGTACAGCCGAAGTTATGATCGCTTTTAATACTTATTCACATCCATGATGTATCCCTTGCCAGTTTAAATGAAGCACACATGGGCAGTTAGTGTGTGTGTGCATACATGTGTTTGCCTGTCTGTTTGGCTAAACAAGATCTCTCAGGTAAGGGAGGGGGATGAGGAAGGGTGCGGCTTCTAAAAGAATGTGCCAGTATGACTGAGGGAGTCATACTCACCACACCCAGCACTCACTCATTCACCCCACACACACACACATATGCACACACAGTTTCTGAGTACACAGAGACACCTTTTGTGTACACTAATACGTTCACTTATCGCCATGCTAATAACTCACTATGTGTAACTATATATACATAGTGTGTGTGTGTGTGTGTGTGTGTGTGTGTGTGATAATTTGTGTATTCATCCAAAATGTCTAATTGCCAAAATACCTGCACATTCATGAAACATGCAAGCTGATATTTGTGCTCTCTGGCTCTTGTGATTCATACCTGAAAACATTGGTCTAGACTTGATATGAGGATCTGCCTCAGGAAAAATTTCTTGCACAACATAAGAGAATGTGACGTGGGGTTGTATAGCTTTATGACGGAAAGGAACAGCAACAGTTTTTCCTCCTACAGAGAAGAAGACCTGCATTTACTTTGTTAGACTTAAAGTGCTGGAGACTTTATTCCTTTAAGTGTGTGTGTGTATGCATGTAAGCAGCAAAAGTCGTGCAACACAACCCCGTTCAACGGACAGGAAAGCTGTCTGTCATGTTAAAGAGCTAAACATGCTTTACTGCTGTCTCACTGAATAAAAAAAACTAAACAAACTGAACTACCTCTGTAAGGTTTGAACTCTGAGCGCAGTATAAAGTGTGCACCTCACTGCCTTTTGTCACAGAGTCCACCAAGTGGTCCCACCCACACTTCTCTTCCGGCAGTAATGTTACACCTGTGTATCATGTGGCTTACAGTCCATTCTCCCCCACACAGGCCTGCTTTATCTGTATCGCTACTGACAAGTTTCTTCTTTGTCTTTTCATTTCAGTTAGATTTTTCAAATAAAAACAATCCATCTCTTTAAATGCTCAATAATTATTTCCTGTACTTTGAGGATTTATGTCCATTTTAAGCATCATGATGAAAGATAAATTTTGTGAGTTTGTAACATTGTTGCAATCATATGCCCCCTGTCTTCATCTCAGTTCATCTCACTAGTACTTTGCATTGTACATTTATGTGATATACATACGTTCATTTTGTTTCGTGTGATGCAGATATACATACATGAATGCATGTGTCTCTGGGTCACAAATTGCTGTTTATCTGTAAATTGATGTTAAGTTCTTGGTGCTGTTAGAACCTGACAGGTAGCATGTTTCCAGCTCATTATTCCTCCAGAACAGACTCGCATTTTTTAAAACTGTGTGCCAGTAACAAGTGTAAGGGAAAATACCCCTTCAAAAAGTTACCAGGAAACAGAATAGAAAAAATTCTGTTGAATTAAGCATGAATGTAATTGTTTATTAATTGCCTGACCTTATTGTAATAGCTACTATATTCTTCTGTAACTGCCAAACTGGGATCACCGCATCCTCCCTGATCGATGCAGGGGGAGTGCAGGTCTGTGATGTTGTTGGCAAACTTCACGTAACTCTAAATAGTTCTGTGATTCATGTTGTGACAGGACACCATTCCTTGAAAATGTGTAACGTTCCTTTATGATGCTACCACAGGCCACAGAAAAATAGGCTGATTCAAATATCAGCAGTCACTGACAGGAGGTACACTTTCTTTCATTATAGCTAGAAGCTGTTTCACTGATACAAGTTTTACCAGAACTAGTTTTTGGTTCAGGCATGTAATTAAGGTCTACCTGATGAAGGTAATTGCATAGTTCTAAAATGATTACTGTTCATGTGAATTGCATGCCATATGTATGCATCATGCTTGCTTCTTTTTTATGTCAGAGCAAAATAGACATCAGACTGGCTGCAACATTTAAAGCACATCCAGTATTTAATCATATATATGACTTGTGAGAATATAAAAATGCATCCCACTAGTCATCACTGAAGATGTTATAGAAATTATTCATGCTGTAAACAAAAGTTGCAAAAGTTTAAATCTGCCCAGTATACTGCCCCATATAATTTCATAATTTACTTTATTTATGTTATTTTCTGGGATATGAGGTAAGCCTAGGAATTCTGTGTTACAATAAGTCAGTATAACTCACCAGTTAAACCTGCTTGCTTGCCCGTCTTTTCACTATGCTCAGCTTAAGTCTAATCGCAGTGACAGTGCCCTACCCTGCAAGAAGGCATGCCTTAACTCACTTTTTCCTTATCTATTAATCGAAGCATGCGTAAAAATCAAAACAGTAGGTGGACTGTGCTCTAGGTACCAGAAAGAAACCATTAGACTTCATAGCGTCTTTTTAGTGACACCAGCTTATCAGTGACAGGTGGTTCACGTGCTTCCGGCCAACGCAACATTTATTTGAAAGATCTTAAAAACTGATAAGATTTTTAAATATGATTATGGTGCTAATGTTCTGAGAAAAAACTTTAGCTCAGTTTCTGCTCAGTATCTTGCCTAGTTCATTACATTAAGTGGTTTTACAAGTGAAGACAATCTAAAGGAAACTGGTGTTTATTCTATTGGCATTCTTGCTTGTGTGGGTTTTTTTTTTTTTTTTTTTTTGCCTGGTAAAGGTAGGACAAACCTTACAAGGCAAGTTTAAAATTATAGCACACTAATGTACTGCATTGATTCAGAGGGCTTTATACTAAGTTGATGGCACTAATTTTCAGCTTTCAGCTCAATTTCACACATTTTCAGGCCTAATTCACTTTTTTCACACACAATTCATAAAAAAACCTAACCTTTCATCAACCACATACTTTCAGGAAAACATAAAGCAGACCTATAAATCTACGTGAGCTGGCAGCAATTAATCCTAATCAAAACCCACTCCTGCCAACAATGAGATCATCAGTAAACACAAGTGTGCTGGTGCCACAGTCCAAACTGCGCGCGCCTGAAGAGAAACGAAGCGCTTCGTGTGTCCGCCGCCAGGGGGCGCCACATTCCGTGGAAATATCACGCGTTTGTTTCGGTGCAAAAAGTGTTTATCGTTTGCATTTTTTAAAATATTAACAAAGCAAACATAAACCAATTCTTCAAAATGTCCAAGTGTTTGATTTGTCCGATTTAAAGAAAAACACATTTAATATTAGGATTTAATCTTATGGCGTTGACTAATTCCGCCATTTTTGTTAGTGGCAAAGCCTCAAATGTTTCTCGTGTGTTTTAGTAGTATCTGGACCGGTTTGGGCGGCCAAGGAGGATAGAGCTGTTAGTACATTTTGCCCACCGCCCTGTGAGGATCCCGAACGTTCATGAAGGTGCTGAAACGTGAGGAGAAGGCGTCGGGCCTGTCAGGTGGTTGTCAAGGAGGAAGTGGAGTCCTGCGGTGTGTTTCCGTGTGAAGGTGCGCGTGTCAGATGGATGTGTGACCTCGACAGGATCTGGACGCGCACGCAGAACCAGCACAGCCGCTGGAGAAATGGACCGGTACTGTCACCATTAAAGAGAGCGGCTGTGAAGAGGTGAGCGTCATTGTTTTGGCTCGGTCTGTGGCGGCTGGTTGTGGGGGGTCACCTGCACGGCTCGCAGTTTTACGGCAGCACAGTAAACAGCTGTTAGCAGCCCGGCCCAGTTATCGCCTCAGGATCGTCCGAGGACACATCCAAACAGCAACAGCTGCTGTCAGCGTTCTTTAACAGGCCACCTAATCTGAGCATCCGTGCGTTACAGGGCAACAAAGGTCTTTTCCAGTTAATGTGATGGTTTCACTTCAGGCTGCTGTTCTTGATGTTTTTTGTAATGTTTGTCGGGATTTGAGCCCATGTTTCACCATGAGCCGGTCAGACCTCTGCAGAGAGGGGGGGGTGTTTGAGGTGCTGGAGCTGCCAACCCGGATGGACCCGGGTCAGTGGTCTGTTTGAGATCACAGTCCAGCCACGATGGTTTAGTGCTGATCTAGGAGCAGTTTTTAACGACTGTGACCGTCAGTGGTGCGTGAGAGATCTGATTTGGGATCAGTCTTCCTGCTCTTACTTGTTATGACACGGTGGGTCATTTAGCTTGGGATTCGTCCTGATGGTGTTGTCGCCCGTTAAGCATGTAACTTAGCCCACGTGATTTTGATTAAATTAACATTTAACTCTATTAAGTGCATTTTCTTTCACTTTTCCTTATAGTCATCTAAGTGGAGACAAGCTTAAGAAGACAGTGCTGCCTTTTCTTGTGCTTTCTCATAACATTTCTCTAAATGTTATTAGAAAAAACAGTACCATTGCTTGGTAAAGGCAAGGCAAGTTTAAATAGCACCCTAATACACTGCACTCAGAGTGCTTTTGAAATGAGAGAGTTTTTTTTTTTTTCTTTTGCTTGATCTTTCTTTTAAACTACACAGTAATGCATGATGTGAATACATACTCTGAGAAGATCAAGACAGCTTTTGAGCAGATGTTTTTTTTTGTCTTTTATCTTTGCTCTTCATGCAGTTGCTGTTGTCCAAAGTTTATTTCATATTGAGTTGTGTAAGTTAAGCTACGAAATCTAATTTCCTCGAAAACATTCTGGTGTTACTTAAGCCTTTAAATTTACCTGTTTACAATTTTAATCCACCTCTGTGATATTGTCAGTGAAAGTGGAGGAAAGGTTTTGATAAAATAATTAAAACAAGCATATCCTAAACCTGCTAATAGTTATGTTGGTTAGGGTAAGCTTTGCATTTTAATAATCACGCGTGTAATGTAAACCAGCTGTTTTTGTTTCTCTGGTTCCAAACTCTGCCATTGCAGAAGAGTTGCTGCCAATATGCAATGTGCTTAGAATGTTAAAAAACAAAAATGATGTCTTTTTTTTTTTTTTTTTTTTTGCAGTTATCTCACAGTCCTGGAGTGGGATGCTGCTTTGGCCACAGAAGTCGCTGGGTTGGATGTCTCTTTACACCTCGTTTAGCATCTTTCTCCTTTCTCCACCTTTGGTATCTTTTGCCTCTACACCGTGCTTGGAGAAAGGTAGATTCAGCTTGTGTTCAGGTATTGTAGAAAGGCTTTCTGTTACTATAGCTTTTAACGTGGTTATTTGTTTTAGAAGGATAATTTAACATAGTCGATTAGTGTTGTGCAAACTGCATGCCAGAACTTTCAAATGCTTGCCCACAATAATATTACTGGTAAGGAACCTTAAACAGAAGCATTTTTAACACTTATAGTGCCAACTGTAACTGCTTGACCTATGTAATCATGACGTTTGGGGGGAAAAACAGCTAAAAATAAGCAAAGCCACAACTTTATTGCAAATTTTTGCTAGTAGTCTAATGGGACTTCCAATACGATATAAAGTTTAAGCCATATACAGGAGCACTTTGAGAATAAACACAGATGTTTAAAACTTTTATAAGGTTTTTTGTACTTTTATTTGAAACTGTACCATGTCCTTCTAGGTTGTTCAAAAATGTAACCAAATGCAGTGTATGAGAAGGAGGCTTAAGTTTAACTTGAGGATGTCATTTAGTCGTTTCTCGTTTATCATTTGCTGACATTGAATTAACTTTCTCCAATCTAGGCTGTTGCTCCTAGTGAGAAGATGCCCTATGCAATAAAAAGCATACTCGGTTGCAGTTTACCATTCTTGACTAGACCTCATCATCTCCTCCTTCTGTTGCTGGGCTCTTTCTTCTGTCTCTGCCCTCCTGCTAGTAAGTAATATTTCCTTGCACAAACTTTCCACTGAACAAAAATGCAAGCATCATACATTTTTAGTGTTTATCAGCATCATGTACAAATATTTAATGTGCATATTTTTATAAAGCTGATGTCTTTGTTGTGTCACAAAGGCTTGGTGTTCTATTGCTGTAAATTGGTCTTCCAATCCATGTTCTTATTTTGCTGCCTCATTATTATTTTGTGATACTTCCTATTTTCTTCCTGCATTTTTTTTTTGTTCATTTTTGGGTATGTTGTTGACCCTTGGGTGTATCTGAATGTTTAGTACAGTTAGGGTGCCTGATGGTACCCGGGTTGACAAGTACAATGCAGAAAGCACAAAGGTTTCCTTGTGCATAGGAGAGAGCAGTAAAGGGAAGCTTTCACAGAGAGAGTGAACTGCAAAACAGACTTGCAGTGTGTCTGCTCTACAGATGAAACCCTAAGGGCTTACTGCTGCCAGCAAACTCTCTGCAGCAGGGTTTATACAATATCCCATAATATGGCTCTTTTGAACTTCTGAAGCTATTGAGATTGTGTCACAAACAGTGTGTTTTGGAGGCAAATGGGAAGAGCCGTCTGATTACTGGACCGTCACATCCTGTCTTTAGGGGAAAGGAAACTGTAGACTCAGTGTCTGCTTAGTGGTCTGCATGATAAAAGAGCTGTGGAGAATGCATATCTTGTTAATCCTCATTTGCTATCCTACCCACAGCTTTAATGGTGTCTGTAAATGGGAGTGCTATAAGTATTTTTTTTGTTTGTTTGTTTTTTGTGTCTGTCTTTTTTTGTTTGTTTGTTTGATTGATTGATTGATTAAATGTATAACCTTTTCTTGTCCATCAACTAGATGTATTGCTTGTATTTCTCCTTTTTAGAGACTATTTCTTAAATTAAATTTGCACAATAATCCTCTTGTTTTTAGGGGTGGAAGCAAGTCTGTGTAGAGTGACAGGTGGTGTTTTAGGGATATCCTGTAGCAGTGTCATTGGGTTAGGCTGGCGGCCACTAGCAGTGGACCACGGGGGAGCAAAGTGCTGGGAGTCATGCTGCTTGGATCCCTCCTGCAGTGCAGTGTGGAGCCTGGGGGGATACTGTGTTCTTCTGAGATGCGCCCGGCCTGGTGGATGCTCAATCACATCGCTGCCACAACCACATGTCCAATCTCTGGGCCTCCTTCAGCTGCTTAGCAAGAATACAGCAAAGAGAGTAAGAAGCCCCCGCCAGTCAGGACTGCAACCCAGCAAACATGTATGTAATATTTATTGTATGGTATTCAGAAATAATATTTTTTTAAAAATGTTGTGATCAGTTCAAAGCAATTAAAACATTTTATGTACACTTTTAATATGTATTGATATGTTGTTTTACAGATTTTTGGTGCAATGCACAACTATATTAGGCCCACATACATGACAGTGTTATTGCAGATTATAAAATTAATTTGGTGTGGATGAAATCTCCAAAAATACACATTTTCTGTCAATGGTATATAATTTCTTATACTTTCACTTTACCATCATTAGGAGTGAGTAATGCCTTACACTACAAAGAATTACCAACAAACAATACAAAAACTATATTTAACTTAAACTGCAACTGCATTAAGCTATTTCTTCCTGTCAGTGTCGGAATATAAAAGCTAATGAAGAAACAATTATTTTTGTCTCAGTTTAACAATTCTATTTTTTTTCTGGAATTTTTAATGTGGAACCTTGTTTGTTTATGGAAAGTTGTGTTTATCTTTATAACAGGAAATGCCAGTGCAGTCCTCCAATCTGACAAGTCCAGTGAATACTGTCACTGGCGTGGCCCTCCCAGTGAAGGCCAATAAAACGGTGAACGAGCCCACCAATAGCAGCAGAGAAGATTCTTGGCAGAATTCCACGTCACCAGAAGACAGTGTTGATCATTCAACTTCAAACAACAGTGCTGAGTCACCAACAGTCACACCTCATTCTTATTCTTCCACCTCAGCAGCAACTCCAGCTGGTAGGAAACCCTGTGTTAACACGTTTGCTGAATAATCACATTTCAAGGGGTATAGGTCCATTTAGACAGTATTTCCACTGCTTTCATTTTTGTAGTATATTAAAGTATATTCAAGTATATCAAGTATATTTTGGCCATCAGATTGATGTGACATTTAATGACATTTTTAATTTAATCCTGTTAAACCTTCTGATTTCCACTTTAGTCAGGGAGCTTGTGGTCTCTGCTGGCAACAACGTGGAGGTCACTTTGCCATGCAATGAGGTGCAGCTTAATGCTTTTGTAGTTCCAGCACCACCTGAAGGTACTGTTTTCTACCATGTACTTTATGTCTGTTCTGGATAACTTCTTACTTTTTAATAGAATACTCATCTTTTGGTAGATGTGTATTGTTCAATTTGTATTTCTGATTTTAGGGACTAATTATATATTTGACTGGCGTTTGAGGACCCACCCCAGAGATTACAGTGGAGAAATGGAAGGGAAACATAGCAAGACACTCAAACTAAGCCAAGTCTGAGACCTAAAATTCTAGCTTTTCTGTCTATAATTTTGTGATTCAAGTATATCAATGCAAAGACATTACTTCTTTTTTTCTCCAGCTGACTGTGGGTCTCTACGAGTTTGAGGTCATAGTGGATGGTGAGGGTGCGCACGGAGAAGGAAATGTCAACGTTACAGTCAAACCAGGTGACTGAGTTTATACATGTTTGGATGACAGGTGTGACCCATTTTGTTATGTTTAGTTCAGTCAGCTTTAAGCCTTAGTACTTATTTACATTTTTGAAGATTTGCATTGTTTATTTTTCCTGATACCAATCTTGATGATTTTTAATGAAGCCTTTTTTTGCCACACCTTTTCTCAGAACCAAGAGTAAATAAGCCGCCTGTCGCCGTGGTGTCTCCAAAGTACCAGGAAATCTCTTTGCCAACCAGCTCCACTGTAATTGATGGCAGTCGTGAGTAGTAAAATTTAGTGTGTTTAAAAAGCTTTGGATTATATTTCTTAAAGCTTACACTTATGCATGGTGAATAATCCATTGTACTAGGTAACTGATAAACACATAATATAAGCAACTATAATGTCCTCAATACGCTAATACAAACAGTAACCAAAAACCATTGTTTTCTTGGCTGCAAAGATGATGGTTCTTTGTCTGTTTGTTATTTTTATTGGAGCCACTTTGGACTCCATATCAGCAGACATTACTGTTCATTGTGTTAATATTGCTAATAATGAAAGATCACCAAACAGAATAAAGACAAAGTTTTAAAGACACAAAGATCATGGCAGTAGAGCTATAGCCAAAGTAAACATTATCCATAAATCTTTCATATCTCATAACAATACGCACGCTGTATAATATATTTCTCATGTTTCTCAACTTACTTTGAGCTGGCCATGTGTATGAATAATAGTTTGTTATTTGTTTGAGGTATTTCTTTTTAATAAATTATCTGTCCCCATCACTCCCTGTCCTGGGGACTGACTGGCCTGGCGAGGTTAATACATTCTCAACCATACCAAATACAGCTCCAAAGGTCCCAGCCTTTTAAGTAGTTTGAAATTCAAACTAACTCCAATTAGATCTAGGATAGCCTCATTTTTAAAGAAAAGAGCACAAACTGGTGGTCTAGTGGCTCAATAGATTCCAGGTTCAAATCCCACCTCTGGCACTACCACCACTGGGTCCCTGAGTAAGACCCTTAACCCTGAGTTGCTCCAGGGGGACTGTCCCTGTAATCAGGACATGTAAGTCGCTCTGGATAAGAGCGTCTGCTAAATGCTGTAAATGTAAACTACCAATTTAATTTTGTAAAATATTTTCAGAGCATGTTCATTTGGTTAATATTTTATTTGAGAGCTTTGTAATTAAAGACCTATTGGATGGAAAATGGTTAAATGTTAAACACTGTGTGTGAATTTAGCCGGAGAAATTAATTTGATTCTTACCCTAAAATTTAAGTGAGCACTACAGAAACATGTTTAAAACGATAAGAAGAGTATCTTGATTCATATGCAATATCTGTCCCTCAGAGAGTACTGATGATGATAAGATAGTAGCATGGCACTGGGAAGAGGTGAAGGGTCCACTGCGAGAGGAGAAGGTCTCAGTTGATACAGCCATTCTCACCCTCACAAACCTTGTCCCAGGCAACTATACCTTCAGGTGAGCCACCACTGCAGCACCTGCTCCTCCAAATCCTCCAAATTCTGATTTTGCATTTTTAGCAATAGAGAGGGGAAAATTGCATGTGGGATTCTCAAGGAATTAAAAAAACTTTTTTTTTTTTAAATTCATATTCTAAATTTTACCCTTGTGTGCTGACAGCCTCACAGTAACCGACTCAGATGGGGCTAAGAATTCGACCCAAGCCATGCTGTCAGTCAACAAGGCTATGGACTACAGGCCTGTAGCCAATGCCGGACCCAATCAGGTCATCACGTTGCCACGCAACTCCATTACTCTTTATGGCAACCAGAGCACAGATGATCATGAGCCTCTATCTTATGAATGGTCCCTCAGCCCAGAGAGTAAGGGCAAGGTGGTGGAGATGCAGGTAACCTTTATTGCTTTTAACTCTCTTTTTGTGTTGGTTTTGAAGTGGTAATAAAATGAATAGATTAGAAAAAGGACACTTTTAAAATAAGGTCACTTTTATCCATGTTGCTGACTGATGGCAGACGCAAAGGACGTGCCAAGAACTTTAAATGATAGTTATATGAAACTCACCATAACTTTTCCAGTCGATTGTTGTAGTACCTTAGGCTGTTAAACATGTCTTACTGGTTTATTGTCTTAAACAGAGCATGTTTCAGTTTCCTTTCAATGACTAGAATGACCTGTTTAGACAACAGATCACTGAGGGCAGGTTCTGTCTAGACATTTCATATGGCTGAATGATTTTTTTTATACATTTTCTATATGTAAAGTCAATCTGAATGCATATATCTTATATTTAGGGAGTGCGAACCCCCACTCCGCAGTTGTCTGCTATGCAGGAGGGGGACTATACTTTCCAGCTAACGGTTACGGATTCATCTGGACAACAAGACACAGCACAGGTCACTGTGATTGTGCAGCCTGGTGAGAATTTCTCAGCTTGCTATGCTCCACGTTGTTGTTGCTGTGCCAAGAGATGCTTTGCATGAATGTCTGCTCCTTCATGCTATATAATATCTCCCCAGAAAATAACAAGCCTCCTGTAGCAGATGCAGGCCCAGACAAGGAATTGACACTTCCTGTTGACCACACAACCTTGGATGGCAGCAAGAGCTCTGATGACCAGAAAATTGCCATCTACCACTGGGAACAGACCATGTAAGTAACATGTTGTCAAAATGTCATCAAAGCTTTGTCATTTTTTTTTAATGGCTGATGTTATGTTTTTAGCTCTTTGCATAATTTGCAGTGCCAGCGTACTTTTAAAAATTTTTGAGCCCACAGGTTGTAAACGTAAATTAATTCAGCTCAATATAGGTTTCATTATTTATTTTCTTGTTTAGTCTTGTGTAAATACAGTTCCGCAAAAGTAGTCTTGTTACGTGCTTTGAATACAGTTGATGCCTTTTTTTATTTTTCAGGGCAACATCATGAATTTTTTTATGTGTGTTTAGTTTAGCTTCCTATTTTTATATAAAAAGGTGTGTTGGGTTACCGTTTTCTTCTATGCTTTTCACTGGTAAGATACATAGTAGTAGAACAACAGCTTTTTTTGTAAAAAAATTTTAATTCCAACAACAAAACAACAACTTGCAGAGATTTTCAAATGGTACTGTTGTGTGGTATGTTATTTGTTAGGGAAAAGAATTAAGAGTTATCAATACAGTCCTATGCCAAATTTCAAAGCATGTTCTTTGTAATAGCATCAACATTGAAATAACCACATAAATATAACATTTGTGAACAGTAAAAATTAAACATATGCACAAAATTATAAATGTATGTGCTGATTTTAGTCAAATTTTAACTGAATTTAATCAAAATAAAATTTAACATGTGCCCAAATGTTTACAATAAGTCACATTTGAAGTTTTTTCAATTAGTCAAATTCACTTCTGTAAATAACTATATAATGTAGCAGTTAAGTCATTTTAAGTAAAGTTAAGTAAAAAATCAACAAAATATGTAACTTGACCAAGGGTCCCAAAAGCTTTTTTTATAGTACCATGCATTAGAAAAACTAATAAAATGTGTGAAAGTGTATTTTTTGGGGTAATCAGATTTAGTTTGTGTAACTTTAGCCAAATGTCAAATTTGTTTGACAACCCCTGTTGTAGAATGTAAAGCAGTACTAGGCAGATAATATAGTAATAAAAACAATTAAATAAAAACAAACAAGAACAACTGATGTATATTAAATTATAATATGCAAAAGATTGTAATAATGCAGTGATTGCACAGGGGCCCGGAGGGAGTGAAGATTGAGAATGCGGACAGCGCTGTTGCAACAGTTAGGGGTCTCCAGGTGGGAACCTACACATTCATGCTGACAGTGACTGATGAAAGGAATCTGCAGAGTTCGGACAAGGTTACCGTGACTGCCCGTGAGGGTGCGTAGCACATACATTCACTGCTAGATGTAAAAACTCTTGTCCATCTGCCTCTGCATCATTGTGCCTTTCGGATGACACACCTCTTTAATTCAGATGTTTATTTACAGAATAACTTTGCAGACCATGTAAAACACTATGCTAAAGTTTTTTGTTTGTTTGGTTTTTTTTGTTGTTGTTTTTTTTTAAATTTTGCTTTTTGCAAACGTCAGAGCTTGACAAGCCACCTGTGGCCAGAGTGCAATCCAGCCCCCCAGTGACTTTACCTGTCCGCACAGCAGTCCTAGATGGCTCCCGGTCCTCTGATGATAAGGGAGGCATCAGTTACCTCTGGACTCGGGATGGCAGTAGCCCAGCCGCTGGGGTAAGATGCAGAAATTATTTATCAGGTGGAAAGAGTTACTAGCATAAACTAGCATAATAATGTGATCAGTGTTTTACTAGGCAGTAATTAAAACCAGTGGAACCGGTTAAAAAGGTACATTTTGTTTGTTCAGAGTATTTGATGGTGTCATGGTTGTTAAAATAATTGAATAAGACTAAATTTAACACAATTTTCTGAACATATTTTCACAAAATATTTTGATTCTGTGGTTTTCTGCTTTAGCTTTATAAATCTGCTGTGCTTATGTGGATAACAAGTAAAACTTAATTTAAACTGAATGTGAGAATCAGCACACACATGCACAGTATGTGGTATCACTGTATCACTGCTACACTTCTATAAATGTGAACACAAGATGTCTTGATTGACTTCATTTGGGGTAAAAGAGATATTGCATTAAGCTGAATCAATATAAGGTTTACAAATTTTAAAAATGACTTTGTTATACTGGCCTTTTTTTTGAAGCTTTGAAATGCTTGCACCTGTATCCCAAACTGAGTTTAAAGGAATATGTTCTGTGTTTCATCTTTGGTAGGATGTCCTGAATAACTCTGACCACCAGGCAGTGCTTTTACTTGGCAACTTGGTAGAGGGGAAGTACGGCTTCACTCTGACTGTAACAGACAGTAAGGGCCAGAGTAGCTCAGACAGAGGCACTGTGGAGGTCCGTCCAGGTAAGTGTTTAGCTTGTTTACTTGGGGGGTAGCAGGTGGGTTTAATCATCAATTGACAGTGCTCTAGATATTACATTTATGAAACAAATCCTTTAAGTACTCTCTCTGGTGGTAGATGTGTGGGCGCGGGACCTTGTAGAGCTGGTGTTGGAGGTGGCCGTGTCTCAGGTGTCCCACAGGCAAAGGGACATGCTGCTACGACAGGTGGGAGTCCTGCTGGGCGTACTGGATAGTGACATCACCGTGCGAGAGATCAGTGCTTTTAATGAGCACAGGTCAGTCCATAGATTGACAGCCAACTGCCTATATGTTATTAAAAAATACTGTATTTCTTCTTACTTAGAAGCTTAAAACATAATATGATCCAATCCTACTGCTCCTTTATTTTTTACTTTGCAGGCTTATGCACAGAAAATTGACTTCCTTTTTCTACAGGACATTATAACCTTTTTATAACCTTAATTCAGAAACAAATTGGCACAGTAAACTGACAAAGCACAGGGAAGATGGGACTGGAGCAATCTAAGGTTTATAATGAAGTAAAAAAATAAATAATGTAATATCCTTATGTTAACCATGTCCAGAAGCAGTGTTGACTTCTCTGGAATGGATTCTTACAAAGAGGAAACAAGTAATGACAAGAGATGGACATCATGTGCTCCTGACCAGAAATGAAAAGTACCATCCAGATTTTTATCAGGTCCAAGGTCAAGCCAGGGTTAAAAGTTTATGAAAAAAACAGCAATAACAACCCTGTATTGTTCCCTAACTTAAGGTGTGCTTGCATAAAGAATGGGACAAAATGACACCCAGAACACTATCACTTACTATCATAAATGCTAAAACAATGAAGTTTTGTGAGGAATGGCAATATTAAATTGTTAATGCTTTACCACCCCAGTTTTTTCCAGTGTTTTTGAATGGGGTGTGTATTAACAACAGATAAACAAGTTTATTAACCAAACATGGAATATCTTGGGTTCACACTGTCTGCAATGAAATAAAAGCCCCCCCACATCTTAGTTACCATTTATGTGTGCTCATGTATTTGTTTGTGATTCAGCACCCGTTTAGTATTCCTGGTCTCAGGAGGACCCGGACAGCCCCCTCTGTCTGGTCACAGTGTTGCCACGGGCCTGCGTAACAAACTGCGCAAACAAAAAAATGACTTCCTCATCTTCAAAGCACGGCAAGTGGATACAGTCAGTAAGTGCTGATACCTTCTTACATGCACCATTAATAATTTGCAAAGACATTATAACCTTAGCCCACACTATACTGTTCCCACAGCGTGATATTCATTATTTCATCGTTATTCATCGTCATGCAGAAGGCTCACTACACTACACAAGGGATCACAGATGAGGCTCACACAGTACAATTTTTCACTTAGTCAAATTGTTGAGAATGTGTGCCTGATAATCTGATAACAGAGGAAAATCTGTATTAAGTGTTTTACTCAGAAGCTTTAAACCCAGTTGTAGCACTGGTGAGCAAAAGCCAGTAACCCATTTGCCATGGTTGTTGTTCTATTGATTGCTTGATAGCTGCTCATCAGTGCTCTACTTGTCATAGAAGTGCTTATACTACACTGTTAATCACAGTTTTAAAATGCCTGAATGTGTCAAAGTTATGTCAAAAAACAAAGTTTGTACACTGATTTATGCCACTTAACTACTCGCACTCTGCAAGTGGTTGTCACACTGTTAGGAAAATCGTAAATATTTATCATTGATGATGAACTGTTAACCTTTTTGTTATCCTTTTTGTTTAACGACTTCTGCAAAGAGCTTGTTACGACAGTTGACCTACCTGAACCTTCCCAGACACAGAATTCCTCTTCTCTGTTTACTATTTTGTAACAAGGAATGTGGGCTAATTGTTGATGTAAAAATCAGGAAAGCAAATAAAAGGCTTGCAGAGGGAGAAGCACTTTGGAGGAGGTAGCTGGTGTTGGCTGGTGCCTGGCTCCCCTTGCAAGTAAAAAGTGCAGATCCTGTGTCTAGTGTTTTCCTTCGTTCTACTGTCTCTGCTTACAGGAATTTTCTAACACACACACACACACACACACACAGTGATTTATTACCAAGCTTCAATATTTGTTTGAATCAAAAATATTGATTGAAAAAATATTTTGGTGATTGGGCAGATGTAAATGGGCAGATGACTTTTCTGGTTTATGGTGACTGTATACTTGTCTTCAGTCTGCCAGCTGAACTGCTCCAGCCATGGAGAGTGTGACTCCTTTACTCACCGCTGTGTGTGTCACCCTTTCTGGATGGAAAACTTCATCAGAACCCAACTGGGAGATGCAGAAAGCAACTGTGGTGAGAAATTAACTTTGATAATGTCAGCAATAGGACTCGAAAAAGCTGAAGTTAAACACTAAAGATACACTATAGTGTAGATAAAGTTTGTAAAGACAATTTGTAATGAGTGAATTCAGAAGAGCACTAGTTGCTGACAACTTGTGCAATCTACATAGAAAACCATTATCATTAAAAAGCTTTCAGCGTGCTAGATTAGGATGTCTGTGAACTTTAGGGAAATGAACTGTTAATATTTTAATGGCTCTGTTTATTGATAGGTGTATGTCTGGATTCTCTATTTCAGAATGGAGTGTTTTGTATGTGACAATAGCATCGTTCATGATTGTGGTTGCCATGGCAACTCTGATCTGGGGGCTGATGTGTTGTTGTAACAGGTAAAGGAGAAGATGGTGATGGGGCAATGTGCAGAATTATCTTCTTAAATATACTTACTCTTCTGCCAAATGACTGCTAAATATTTATTATATCTATTTATTTAATTTTTTAAAATGATAGTAAATTATAAAAAAATAAAACTGAAAAATCTGAAAACTGTATGTTCAAAAATATACCAAAAAACAGATTACAACAGCTGATAGAAGATAAAATAACAATTTTGAGTGTCAGTCTACAATCTGTATAGTCATCTACAATCTGTATAGTTTATTTTAAAACGGGTAACAAGGTGTGCGTTTCCTCTTTGTAGACGTAAAGGAAAAATTAGACGGAAAAGCCGTTATAAAATACTTGAGGGAGAAGACCAGGATATCATGGAATTACATCTACCTAGAGCAGGTAATAATTGTTTTCAAAACATCATACACAAATCATTCAGTGTCTCTCTTATGAAAACTTAAGCCTCTGTCTTTGTTTTCTCTCTCATGTAGGGCGGCTTAAGCCAGTCCCCGCTCCCACTTCCTCTGCTCTCATGCACTCAGACTCTGACCTGGAAAGTGACGATGGCCAGACTGGTGTCCCCTGGACGGACCGAGAGCGGGGCCACCTCCTGCGGCCCCAAAACGGGTCCCTCCACAATGGCCAAGGGCCACACAGAGCCAAAAAACAGAGGGAGGAGCTGCTATAGCGACCTGGACCAAACATATTACTGTATTCCACACAGACCTTGCACCCCACACACTGGCATGTCACATAGGAGACTCATAGTCGGGTCTGTGGAGGAGACCTTTCAAGACAGAAGGCTAACCCCTCCCACTGCCAGTGCAGACTGAATCTCTGCCCAATCTGAGCCAGAAGACGGGTTTGATTCTGCAACTTAAGAAAATGCTACTGAATTGCAGTCTTTATTCCATAAGGAAAGAAAAACAGTATCATGGAGCCATTTATGCCCCGAGGCAATTAGAATGTATCCGGTAATTCCGAAGGAATCATAGTATAGATGAATTGATGACGAGGTGTTTGAAAAAAACATAAAGCTTAAGCATAATCAAGTTTTACTTTGTTAAAAGCCCTAATGGCATCTAATAAGCCAGAGGACAGTTGGGCCAAATTCATTACCACCACGTTATGGTAAGATAGTGGTTTGTCCAGTCTTAACACTGCCCTAAACAACCCTTTCTTAGGTTTGTGGTAATAGTGCACGAAGGAAGAGGCAAACACTAATGACCTCAGTGCTACACCCATCTCTGCCAAGTTGTGTGAATGCATGTATGATTTTGCTTTGCTTGTTTTATGTTACTGAAAATAATGCATGCAATATCTGGCTGTGTGCGTGTGTGCTAGTTTGAATGGCCTTTTAGGCAAGGTGTGTGTGAATAGAATTAGGTTTATGAACCTCTTTGCTACTCGAATCACCAGCAAACACAGTCAAGTCTGGAAAACGCTTAGCTTTGTTTGTAAAGATTAGGAGGAGCATTTAATTACATTTTTTATTTTATTTTGCTTTTAAATTGGTCTCGCACTGGAAAATTAACTGGAAGAAATACTGGATGTCAACTCTTTTTATCCCTCAGCTGTGTCTGCAAAATTGCACAACAGAAAATGAAAAGCTAAGCTTTACACTCACCTCGAGATGTAGATCGACACTTGATGACCACTTTGTCATTTTTAGCTGGTCTCTTGATTCTCTCTGCACTTTCTGTTACATTCAGTTGTTGTCTGGTCTCACTGGTTAGTCTCTGAAGTATGCTGATGCTCATTAGTCAGTTTAAGAATGCCTTTGATAAAGGCTTTTGTGATAATCTGTATTTGATAGACACTCATTTCATTGTTTTTCGTGTTAATGGTCACTAAGCATATATAAACTGGACTAGCTCAGCAGAGTCTTCACAAGTCAGGATGCTTAGGGAAAACAAAAATTTATTGAGTGAAACCAAGTACATTAAGAATACCTTTCTCACAAATGCATGAATGAGTAATGTAGATGCCTGTAGGGAACAGAGGACAAGAAAAATGTGAGGATTTTCCTCATTTTAAAATCAATGTTTTTAGTGAAGGATTCCCTGTGTTATGTGACTCAAGCAGATAAAATTGGTCTATCTTTAAATGAAAATCAAGAAAACTTTAAACCTATATTTTTGTGTTGTCTTTCTTAATCCCAAGCCTGCTTTTCCCCCAAACATAGGATGATAATGGAAAGTGGAAAGTCTTGAACGATGTTTCTTTTTTTTTTTTCATATTTTATTATTGGTGCCAAAATATGATACTATATTATACTATATTGGTGCCTTGTCGGTGCCAAAATACTATTTTATGCCAAATTGTCTTAAATTTGACATAGTGAGTTGATAAAATTAAAAGTATTTGGAACAAGTGATAACTGGAATAGGTTATAAAATGCCTAAAGATACAAGGTGCCTAGATAAAGCTGTTCTAACCCCTCTGCATTCTGCCTCATCAGTATATTAAACAGACCTGCTCGTCTGTAATCATGTGCACCTGTTTCTTTACTGCTTCATACCTTATGGCTTTGTTATGCTTAGGGACTATGAGGTTCCTACATGAAAAATATTCTTTCTCAGCCTAGTTTATCCCTTCCCTCTGCCAGTACCTCAAAGAATGAATAAAGCACAAACCCCAGAAAGGCAGCTTCCCTCCCTTCCACCATCATCACCCCTTCCTTAAATAGTCTGGTCAATTGATATGTTTTGGGTCTGCGCTTCAACAGTGATGACTGCAGCTACACATGTTTTCAGAACAAGCCCAGAACCTGTGTACTGTTTTATCACTTTCAGTTCTTATTAGGAAGCAGACAGAACAGGAACAGTATACACCAAATAACAGGAACACACTCTGCAGTGTGTAAAATGAAAATGTGAGCGACAGTGCTAAGAGAGTAGCGTACAAGTCAATATGATTACTCAGCTTGATATTACTTCTCTTGCAAGCAAGTCTTTTTTTCAAGGGGGCACTGATGGCCTAGTGGTTAGGGACTAGGCCCAAGGATCAGGACACAGGGTTCAAATCCCAAACCAGTAGGTTGCCCTGAGGTACCTTTGAGCAAGGTACTGTCCCCATCATTGCTCCCTGTAGGCTGAATATAGCTGGGTTGAAAGTCGAGTTTGCATTTTGTTGTTTTTCTCTGTGCCCAAATTGAGAAAAGTGTCTTGATACAGTTTATTGGGAAAAAAATTCTGTCAGGTTTCTGATCTAATTATACCAAGTATCAAGTACCAAGATTACTTGTACCAAGATTCTGGAAAATTGTCTGTTCTTAAGCTAAGTTCATCACACTTGCAGTGCAGTGTTTTTATCCCCACTACAGTATTTACTTTCTGCAGTCTCTGCAAGTCAGTGGAGATTTACACCTGAAAGAAGAGCAAGTCAGAACATGTAGGCTGAATATTTGAAGAGGACTGAGCGAGACAGTAGCTGTGAAACAATCCATAGAGACTGGCGGGAGAAAGTCCCTGCACAGGAGACAAATCAGCCTTAATTTGATGAGAACAGGCTCGTATTTTAATATGTTTGATGTAGAAATGCTTTGCACTCATTGCAATCTGTTCATATCATCTTAAAGTGAGGATCCCCGCGCTCTCTGGGTCTTTGTTTTTCTCTATCTCTCTTTCTGTCACTCTGTCTCTCTTCTTCTGTTTTTCCTTTCTGTCTATCAATCTTTGTTTCCCTCTCTCTATCCTCTGTCTCTCTTGCTCCATCTCTGTTCTCTCTCTATTTCTCCTTTCTTTCTGTCTATCCCTCTCCATCTATCTTTCTCTCTGTGTGTCTAATTGCTTTTTTCTCTTGCTGTCTGTCTCTTTCTCTCTCTCACTCTACCTCTCCGTTTCCCCATCGCTCTGTTTCTCTCTCTATTTCTGCACTCTATATATATCTTTGTTTTCTCTTTTTCCTTCTCTCTGTTCTCTATTTCTACATTCTCTCTCTATCCCTCTGCTTCTCTCTCAATCTTCATCTGTTTTTCTCTCTGTGTTTCTCTCTATTATCTATCTATCTATCTATCTATCTATCTATTCTTGCTCTATTTCTGCACTCTCCTCATCTCTCCCTCTCCTCTCTCTCTCTACCCATCTCCCTCCATCTCTCTCTCTCCCTCTCCATCTCTCTCTTTCTTTCTCTCTCTCTCTCTCTCTCTCTCTCTCTCTCTCTCTCTCGCCTTATAAGGAAGCAGAGCGCGCTACACGGGCAGGGCGGAAACGGTCACAGACACAGGAAGAGTGAAGAGACACGGAACCAGCACCACAACACACCCACTGGGCGGAAAAACCCTTCTCACACTGCGTTACCGTCTGTGATAAAGCGAAGGTAAGGAATGCAGTCCGAGTGTAAGCTGAAGCGTGTTTAATGGAGTCGGTGTTGATGTGTGCGGGCGGCGGGTCGAGGCGGGCTGACGGCAGTGAAGCGGTGGCCTTAACCGGCCAGCCCGACTTCACTGCACCTTTACAGCCCGGCCTGCCTGTTCCGCCAGCAAAACGGTGCCTTTGGTGTGCACGGGGTCAGGTCTTACACCGTGGTTGATAAAAGCACACAGAAGTAAGAGCAGCTGTCAGTTTGAGGGCTTGTGCTGGAAGTTGTTGGTTGTAAACAGGACAGGAGGGGCCGTGCAGGAGAGCAGAGAAACAAGGAAGAGCCCCATTAAACACCACAGCCGGAGTCGCCTGGTGGTTTAGATACGCCCAAATGCTTACATGTGTGCCTTTTTTTTCCTGGCTGCCTTGTTTATTGTGGCTGCCATCCTAAATCCTATTAGCTCACGGCTGCGCGATAACTCGCCTGCAGGGCCGGAGCGAAGTGTCTTGCTTTAGAAATCTCCGCGGGATCGGCAGAGACTGTGGCCCAGCTCATCCAGCCTGCACTCTGAGAGGATGGGCTCTGGCCTATTTCTCCCAGAGCTGAAACTGAAATGACCTGCTTTTGTCCAGATCGCAGCAAGCAGGCTGTGCCTTCACGTGTCTGACACCGTTCTGCTTTTTCCTCCCCAAGACTGTTCCTGTGTGAGCGCTCAGCTTCCCTGCTGACTCTTGATGGTTTCTGTAGGTCCTGCTCATCACACACAGTAAGAGCTCCTCAGGTGTGCTGTGGAGTTTGTGATCAGAGTCACACATTCTGAGAGATTGCATCTACAATGTCTGCAGATGTTCGGCTAAATCAGGATCTGTGCACATTTTGTTCTTGAGGGTAGACACTGAAAGCCCCGTTTGTGTAACTGCTGTTTTACCGACGATGCAAATGTTGGGCCCGTTTGCTGTCTTGATGTAAAAAGGAAGCTGGATGTTTTGCTGCAATGCTCTACGATGAGTACACAGAGTGTTTGTACTCCAGTGGTTTGCCTCAGATTTAAACCGGTGCCTGTTTGTCTGTTCTTTTTTTGAATATGCAAGTTTGTTTGTGGCGATTGCCAACTTTTAAAGTAAAGACCTATTAGAAAGAAGGCAATTTATATTGTTGGTTTGAATGAAAACGTATTCGTTTTTCAAAGATTTCTTCATTTATTTCATGTTGGTACTTTTCTATTTAGAGCCCTGCACAGCTCACTTTGGGTGTGAATAGAGTGAGTACACAGGGCTGACGTTCTGACTCAGATTCTGTCTGCCTGCACTGTGTGAACCGTACAAACCCCTTCTTCAGAGAAACTAATCGCAGTCAGGATGGTATATGTTCATATCATATCTACAAACATTGTGATCAGGGAAGTGTCCCACCCCCCCAAATGGAAAAGACTATAGGTGATTCAGTAGCACAGCTGGGCACCTGTGTTTTCTATGCAGAGTCATTCAGGTGGAGGTTATGAGTCAGCCACTGAGATTGGTGGATCAGGTTTCTGTTACATAATCTTGCTCAGTAGGAAGTGTCTACTTAAGGAAAGAAGGACCTTGGGGAAATGAAAGCCTTACTGCTCAAAGTTTCTTTTGCGCAATTGCAGGGCTACTTTTAGTGCATGTGAAAAATGTTAGACAATTTCTTCACATCAAAATATTGATTTGCAATGCTACAGGCAAATTGGGAGTAGTTTCCTTCTTATTTAGGCCCTGACTTTCAACATGTGAGGCTTCATACTTTTTCCAAGGAACAGATGACAACACATCTCATCAAGGAACTACTAGCATCAGTTTGCTTTCTGAAGTTGTTTAGTGTTTGGATAGCATAACCTTTTCATTTTTCTTGCTCTTGGATGCTGAACTCATTACTTGCATCAAGAGTTAGTACCCAAGCAACTTAAAAAAAAAAGAGGATTATTATTGGTTTAATGGGTCAAACTACCAGATTTTGTATATTTTGTCAAGCAGAAAATGCAAAAAAAAACTGTTCTGCTCATATAATTATAATATACTGAAGAAGTTTAGTTGTGTGCCTTTTGTTCCTTGCTCTGAAGTAGCCATGGCAGAGCTGGCGAGTCTGGTGCAGCGGCTGGAGGTGGCTGTGGGCCGTCTGGAGGCAGTATCTGGGGCTGGGAGTGTTTGCAGCTCTTCTGGCGGTGGAGGTATTTCAAAATCCAATATGGGTTTCATTCATTAACATTAACCCATTTTTTTCAGTGATTTTATGTTGCTGAAATCCATAGTTGATTTTTTGCCAAACTTAAGCTGTTTTTAGAGGTGAAATCTGCCATGCATGTGTATGTTTAAAAACTGTTAACGCTCTGCTTTCTTACTGCAGCTGTGTCAGTATATGTCCAGGCCTTTGATGTCTTAATTTCTGGACCTGTGGCTGAATACATCACTCTGAGTCAGAAGATAGGTGGTGACGTCCAGAAGCATGTATGTGCCACCACACTAATAGTTCAACACACCAACAATGAATGCTTTATTATTCTTCTGGATTATGGATCTTATACTACCTTTTGTTTTTGTTTGTTTGTTTGTTTGTTCTACCCCAGGCTGAGATGATGAAGCAAGGCTTTTCCTGTCAACGGCAGCTTCTCGTGACAGCCTCCTGCTCCCAGAAGCCCTCTGATGTAAGTGATGGTTGATGTGGTAAAAATTCTTTGACCTGTGTTATGTGGTTGGTCCACATAATAATACGAGGAACATTAGCAACTATATGGTTACCATGTTTGTATTACATTTAACATTTTAAGTGTCTGATGCTACTCAGCTGACCTTGAGCATTGTTAGGAATAGAAACAGATCCAGGTTAGAATTAATTTTACTGTTTTTGTTTGATTTAATCTTAGAAAGAATAAGAAATGTTTAGTTACAATAATGCTGAATTGAATTTAATAACTAGAGCATTCAAAATGGACCTTCTAAATAAGGTCATATAAAATTCTGAGCCAAAAAAAAAGAGATTTGTTTCACTTCATCATGTGTGCAGGCCACCCTGAAGTCTCTGCTGGATCCAGTGTCTAAAGTGATTCAGCAGGTGCAGTCCTTCCGGGAGCAGAACCGCTCCTCTACGTTCTTCAACCACCTCTCAGCTGTCAGTGAGAGTGTGCCTGCACTTGGCTGGGTCGCCATGGTGAGCTTACCGTGCTTTGCACTGTCAGCTGTGTGTGTGTGTTGCCATTTATTTAACCTAGTGTGAAGCTGATTGAAACAGACCATCTATTCATTCTGAAATGTCCTATAGAGTGAAACTGTGCGCTGCCTTTTTTCTTCTTTTCCCCCCTTTTCTGGTCTGGTAACAATGAGGCAGTGTTCGGGCCTAGTGGCCTGAAGCTTTTGAGTTTTTGAAATTTGAATTGACGAGAAATGTCAAAATTAAATTGTGACTACTTCTTTGCATAATTCATTTCCAAGAATTTTTAAGGAGCCTTGAATTTTACACAAGTTTGTACAAATTTTCCAAAATATTAGACTATAGAATTAAATTTCATTTCTTTTTGTTAGTCCCCTAAACCAGGTCCTTATGTCAAAGAGATGCAGGATGCTGCCATGTTCTACACAAATCGTGTGCTCAAGGATTACAAGGAAAAGTAAGTTTTTAATAATGCATCATGTTTGTTTTTTAAATGGCTCCTACTTATTTAAAAAACTTTCAGTTGTCCACTTTCCCATATTTTGGGCTTCTAGCCATTCAAACATATTTATGTTTTAGGGACAAAACACATGTGGACTGGGTCAAGGCCTATTTGTCCATCTGGACGGAGTTGCAGGCCTACATCAAAGAACATCACACTACTGGACTGGTGTGGAGCAAAAGTGTCAGTCAGAGTCTTTGGTTATATCACTTATTTTGCTTTGTATGTCTTTCCATGAATGTGTAATGTAACTTTTTTTTTTTTAAATAGGGTCCTGTTGCCTCTGGAGCTCCAAGTGCCCCAAGTGGTGGAGCTGCTCCACCTCCTCCCCCTGGGCCCCCGCCTCCACCCATTGACCTGAACCAGTCTGCAAGTGGAGACTCGGCTGCAGCTAACCGCAGTGCTCTCTTTGCGTCCCTCAACAAGGGGTCAGACGTTACTAAAGGTAACATTTAACAGCTTTGTGTTTGGGTTGTTAGAGTAGTGTGGACTTATGTTGCATTATCTCATTTCAGTCAAGAATAGCAGATCAATTTTTAAACATGATGTATGTATGGTGAAGCCAAGTGTCCTTGATGGGTTTTCTTTCATTCACATGTACTTAGGGCTGAAACATGTGTCTGATAACCAGAAGACCCACAAGAACCCAACTTTGAGGAGTCAGGCAGGCCCTATTCATTCGGGCCCCAAACCCTTCTCTGCTCCCCGACAAACTGCGACTGCCAGCCCTGCCCGCACACTGCCCCCTGTTCTGGAGCTGGATGGTAAAAAATGGAAAGTGGTGAGTTAGAGCTGTTCTGTCCATAAGTCTATCTTTCATGTTCACATTACTAAAAGTCACTGCTAGAGGGAAAACACTTTTTTTTGTGGTTCATTCCATTCTGACTTGTTCTTGTATTTATTGTAATCAACAGGAAAACCATGAAGGAGCTCAAGGCCTTGTGATTAGTGACACAGAGCTCAAACAGGTGGTTTATGCTTTCAAGTGCAACAACAGCACTCTGCAAGTAAAGGGAAAAATTAACTCCATCACTGTAGGTATGAAGGGATCAACACCCACACAGGGATGTTTTATTTTTGAATGTGTGAATCACAAAAAAGATTTTGTTGTCTTAAGTTTGTCACTTTCTCTGCAGACAACTGCAAGAAAATGGGTCTTGTATTTGATGATGTTGTGGGCATTATTGAGGTAATCAACTGCAAGGATGTGAAAGTCCAGGTGTGTAAGCTTGTGCATTCTGTATGCTCCACTAAAGAATTTCGTATTCATATTTGCCCTTCTTTCTTGCCACATCATACTCCTTGTTTTTGTTAGATGGCATGTATTTTAAAGTTCTTCTGTGCACACAGGTTTTGGGCAAAGTACCAACCATTTCCATCAATAAGACTGATGGCTGCCATGTGTATCTGAGTCAGGACTCTCTCTCATGCGAGATCATCAGTGCCAAGAGCTCAGAGATGAATGTGCTGGTGCCTGGCAAAGATGGAGAATATGTAAGTAACAGAACTGATTTATTATTTGCAATATATTTTTTTTTATAAGTAATATCTCTTCACATGGAAAAAGGTGTACTAACAATATGACTGTGTGATAGTTTAATCTTTTTATTTATTTTAATCTCTCCCAGACTGAGATCCCAGTCCCAGAACAATTCAAAACTGTATGGGATGGCAAGAAGTTGGTGACTACAGCAACGGAGATTGCAGGATAGACGCTCCTCCTTAATTGAAAGATCGCCCCATTAACCAATGCCTGAATGACCAACCGCCAGACCAATCAGCCAACCACAAACAAGACTGAAATGCCAACCATGCCCACACTTCCTATCAGCCAATCACAACTGCGGCTGCACCTTCCTTCAACCAATGAGACGACTGGTTGCTTTGCAGCACAGTCCCTCAGTCAGGGGCAGGGATCAACTTTTCATTCCATTTGATAGTTAGTTAGCACTTGAAAACTAAATGCCAACAATCAAGTTGTTTTTTGCAAATTTTTTTTTTTTTTTTTAAAGCATTCCACCCATGCTGGGAAAATAAAATGTGAACAGCCAAAATGATGCAAAGAAATGTTTAGTCTCCTTCCCTGTAATGTCTTAATCCTTCAGACTGGATGTATTTTTCATTTGCTTTACATGGTCAGGGCAGGTGCTGGGGTTGAGGTGAGTAGCTCTTGTGGTTTTTGTTTATATATGCAATTCAGTCCTGAAGCACACACATTGCCCTTTCCTCACACAACAATGATGCTACCGTTTCTGACATCAATGGTGACATTTTAGAGTTAATTAAGAAAGGTTGTTTCACTCACATTTTAAACAATTAATCAGAAAAAAGACAATACGTGCAGGTTCACTGTCTACCGCTGCACTGAAGCAAGAACAATGCTGATTGCTTGAGCATGTGCAACAACCCCCCTTCACTCTGTACCCCTCCGCGCCGGCGCTCTAGCGTTATAAAGTAGGATTCCATCATATTCTCGAAAGAATGAGGTTCCTTAAGAACAGGGATATTTATTCAAAATATTCCTGTAACGCTCTTATTGCAAAAAATGGATGCTAGATCGCAATACGGTTAGAATTACTGTTGATACTGTCCATTTGAGCATAGTCAAACTAAGCTTCCAGCTAAAGTCATTGGTATCTGTTGAGATCTCCTGTGATGGTCAGTATACAGTAGACATTGTTTATTCTAGTACTTTATTTACCCTTCATCACAGGTTTTTACCTTTTTCATTTTGATTCTTTAAGCCTATTATCTCTCAGTGCACTCAGGCCATGTGGAATATTTTTTTTTTTTATATAAATTTTTCTTTTTAAAGAATTTAATTCTGCTCAGATGTACTGGAGGAAAATGTCATTAAAGTCATTACAATAAATTTAATAATGCCTGTGTGTGTGTGTGTGTGTTCACATTGTATACATTTTGTTTAAAGTGTTCAGGCATTTAAAAAAAAAAAAATCTTTTTCGTTCTATAATACTAATGTGACCTTCAGGTGCCACCTCATTCAACCTACATATACCGTATTTACTGTGTATAAGTCGCACCCCTGATTTGGCATTGAAATTTTATCAAAAATTTATTTTGGATTTTGATATCTTGACGTTAGATTTAGGATTACATGTAGGCAAAAATGCTAATATGTGTACATATGCGTATAATATAACTGTCAATATAAAACTGGGATTTACGGTAAAATGTATTGAGTTGCTCCGTTCGCGGTCACCGGTTTAGGTATTCAAAATGGCGGCATGTGAATTTCCTGGATTGGAAGTTGTGAAATGAATGTTTTTTTGTGGTTTATGTTGAATGAAACTTTCAGATTTTTACAGGTAAATGTAGTACTATGTATTTTACTTGATAGGAAAGCACAAAAAAGGTGTGTTCGGTAATAAGTTAGAGGATAATTGCCTGGAAATGTGAACATTCACTGGTCTCTATGCGGAAGTGTCAATCACTGACGAAATTCTCCGTGTATAGGTCGCGCCCCAATTTTTATAGTGGATTTTGATAAAAATTTGTGCGACTTCTACACGAGAAAATACGGTGCATTGTTGTTGATGGATAGCTGAGCACTAACCTTGTGATTTTCAATTAGAAGACCCAATGTCAAGCAGTACTAAAGAGTTCAGGTAAAACTGAATATTCAGATTAAAATTTACGATAAACATTTATACCGTTCAGTAGATTATTAAGTTACTTTATTAGCACTAGCAATAAAAACAGTAATAAATTAATCATGCATGAATATTATATACAAAGATGAAAAGGGACCCCCAACACACACTCCGAGTTTAGTGCGCCAATAACGTGAACTAAAACTACATTTCCCATCATTCCGCGTCTCTAGGGTCCTTACTTGTGCAGGCAGGTCTGATGGAAATGATCAATGAAATTCTAAGGACAAAACCATTTTTTTAAAAACTTAATTACAGCTACTCCTAGCTGGCCACCCTGATTAAAATAAGATCATTTTAAGAGTTTTTGTTATGCCACGATCGTGAAGTCGGCGTGTTTACTCTGCGCCTGCAGCAGAGAAGAGTGAACCGTTAGGAGTTCAAATAAGGTATCCTTAAAACCATGACATTTCTTCATGTTTATTAACGGCCGTTTTTGACCATATACACCTGTTTGTATTATGGGATAGCTAATAATAATAATAATAATAATAATAATGTACTTAAATTTTAGGACAATGAGAGTTATTTTCTCTTGTATGAGAATTCATACTCGGTGAATTTTAACATCTTGATTTGTGAATAATGTATCTTTAGCACGTTAGACCACAGCCTATTTATTATGCTAAATGACAAAATAGTTTTTAACCTTTTTTTTTTTTTTTTTTTTTTTTTACTTCAAAGCAAATATGATTCAAAACTATTAATGTTTACTAGCAGAACATTATGTTCAGTTATCAGCTTAAGCAATGAATCAACCATATTCTGTGTTTGGCTATAGATGTCGGTAGCTCAGCTGTTTTTAAAATTTGGTTAAAATTTGGTTGTTGTCACACCCAACAAAAATCTCAGTGTCTTTAACTCTAACACCTCCAGCTCCACCTCCTGTCTTTTCCTCAGTACCACCGT
Organism: Hepsetus odoe; assembly: GCA_017165825.1. NCBI lineage: Eukaryota > Metazoa > Chordata > Actinopteri > Characiformes > Hepsetidae > Hepsetus > Hepsetus odoe. The sequence continues at coordinate 12,195,418 of CM029368.1, forward strand.
CTCAAACCACTATAACATAGCTGGTCTCACTATCCTCCCTTAAACCTTTTCTTTAACTCTCACTGGTACCTCTCTTTCACATGTCACTCCTGTGACTCTTCTCCACCCGTTCCAAAATGCCTGCACTGTCTTCTGCACCTCTCTTCCACACTCCCTATTACTCTGAACTGTTGAAGTATTTAAATTCCTCCACCTTTGTCACCTTTACATTTACATTTACAGCATTACAGCACCTTTACTCTCTGCATCCTAACCCCTCCACTTTCATCCCTTTCAATCACATGAATTCTGTCTTTCTCATACTTCATTCCTTCCTCTCTGCTCTAGAGCATATCTTCATCTCTCCAGGTTCTCCTGAATCTGCTCCCTACTCTTGCTACAGATCACAATATCATTAGCAAATATCATTGGGGACTCCTGTTAAAGGAGTCCATCAACCTGTCCATTACTATAGCAAACAAGAATGGGATCAGCACTGTTCTTTGATGTAATCCCATCTACTGTAAATGCATTCGTCACTCCTACTGCAGATCTCACCACTGTCACACTGCCCTCATGCATATCTTGTACTACTCTGTGAATTAAATTGTATTAACGATTTCTTACAAATGATTTAATTCACTGTTTGCGTGTGCTTGAACCAGTAAGTTTCCTCTCAGATTTCTGTTCTGCATCATTCAAGTTCTGTTCTGCAACATTCAATGATGAAGTTCAGCTTGGAAAGTTCTTTACACCAGATATAGACTTGTTTTTCTTTCACATAACATAGGTTCTCTGTTCCTCTTGTAGCAGTATCTCTTTTAGCAGTATATCTTGTAGCAGTTCTTGGTGGTATATGTGTGACCAAGGGCAACGAAAATACTCTTCTTCTCCTTTTTCCTCTGTGGTTCCTCAGCTCTATGGTGCAATGCACTTCTCTGCATGTGGTAATTAAAACTCTTAACTTAAATCTGTGAGTGTCTTCTCTTCAACTGAAGGAAATTTCTTCCACAGCTCTTACATACTTCCCTGTAACACCTGACTTCCTCATACAAAACCATAACTCCTCTCTAGGCACCCTGTCATATGCTTTCTCCAAATCCACAAAGGCACAATACAATTCCTTCTGACCTTCCCTATACTAGAAAATGCACAACAAACAAAAAACCTTTTTAAAAATTAGGCAGAAAAATAAGTGTTTGTGACAGAACTGTAAAAATTGTGGAAAAGCTAAATGAAAAGTAATTTATATTCAGAAAACTCTACTAAAACAGCAGCAATGCAAAGAAGAAAAAAGGGGCCAATGAGAAGCAATGAGGCAGTGTGGATGATTGGACAAATCTGATCTTCAGCCATTAATCAAATCTCTACAATTTTTGAATGGTGCTGATCTAATCAAACATTACAATGACTTCCTGGAGACAATCAAACAATCAGATTATTTACTCATTTGTAAGGGGGGTTACATGGCCAGTAAAGGACCTGGGGCCTTTTGGTAAACATGATCTCAACAGTCAGTGCACAAATGTACCAACTGTGAATTTTTGTTGATGTATGTGTGTCATTACAAGGAATGAATTAAGGTTTTTTAGCATATAAATGAACATATAACATTTTGCATATATTTAAAAATACCAAAATGTTAATCTCTGAAACTAAACTTACTTTGGGTCATATTTCTGAGTCACTTGTTTGTTGATTTAATTAAAAAAGTGTCCTTGTTAAACCTGTTTCTGGTAGCTGCACCCAGATTCAGTCCCTTAAAATAAATTCAGTGCAACGTATAAAGATTATAGAAAATGGAATTTTCTAGATTTTATGCATAAATATGACCTTAAACTCAATCAGGTGTTTATACAATTACTAAAAGAACCAAATTAAACAAGTGAGACAACAATATTATACTTGGTCATTTATTTATTGGAGAAAATGGTCCAATCTCTAAAATCACTAGTTCCTTTGAAGCTTAAAGGCATTTAAAATCTGTGGGATGACACAGGAGTTGCCCTATTTCAGTTCAAAAACTGGGATCTATCAAAATTTGATCTTTACATCATTTCCTCATTAGATTGGAAAAGGGACTTCACCCATCCGCAGTCTGAGAGAATGGAGAAAAAAAAAATTAAAAACACTGTTGGCTTCCTTGTGATTGGGTGACAAGCAGAAATGACTCCTTTCTTCTTTGCAACACAAAAACAAACGTTTGTGTCTCCACCTTCAGAAAAAGTTGAACAGCTATGGTAGGCATGGCAGGGTTGCAAGGAACAAAACACTTCTCTCCAAAAACAACATTTCAGCTCTTATACAATTTGTTGAAGATAAAACTTTAAAAGCAACAGGGCATATGTAAATTGATTGGTTGATGCAGGAGAACAAAACAGATGTGATAAAGGGTGGCAAGTAGTGTCATAGCTCATGGCTTTCTTTTCCTATACCAATGATACAACAATCAATTGATTTTCAGTTTGTGAACTGATCTCAATAGTCTTACAAATTGTCCTGATGAACAACATTTAAAGACTTAATAAATGTATATAATGTAAAAATTTTTAAACAATTAAATTCAATGTTTTGGATTGGCCAAGTTAAAAATATTGACCATAACTCAAACAGAAACTCACTATTATATCAAAGCTGAAGCCGTTTAGTGGCATGGGCTAAACTTCCTCCCATCAACGTGCAGGACTAACCAACACTGTACACAACTAACATTTGGATTTAGTTTCTGCAGCACAAAGAGGTCATACCAGAAACTGAAAGCAAGTTTCACTTACTTTTGCCATTCACAGATATGTAAAATTTTCCTTGATGAATAAACGATCAAGTGTAACACAGTGACAAATTTAACTGGCTTCTCTTGATCTACTTTAAGGACATTTATGTAAAAATAGAAAAAAAAATTTAAATGGTTCAAAATGTTCAAGTATGACTCTATAGGAACATAAAAGTCATCCTGCTTCTGCAGAATAAGACAGATTATTTGAATAAATTAGATTATTATGTGCATTAATGTGGATTTGTGGATACAGTGCTTTTAGATAGAATTCCTCTTTTGTGAGAAAAACTCTGATCTGAATTTACCTGAAATAAACCAATCACTTATCATTATACTCATAAATGTGCCCATATCCCACAGGTCCAAGCATATCAATAAAAGAGAACTGAAACCAGACAATGAATAAGATCCTTATTACATTTATTTGCTGAGGTGAAAAATTATGCTGCAGTACTTTGATACATAAAACCAAAAAATCTTATTATCTTAATTCAGACCAGCTAAAAATGAACAAAACCAGTGCAATAAAACACAATCAAAGTGGATTATAATCAATCTGAAAATTGTTAAATTCAGAATTACAGAATTAGAAAATGTGCAAAAGTAGAGTATGTGAGCATATTGCTTTTCTGTTCACATAATTCATGTTCTGGAGTTAGCGTATGTAGGGAAGTAACTTGGCATTGAACCACTCGCGAGTGAACTGCAAGTGATCTCCCTCAGTGGCAAGAAACACTAGCTTCCCAGCTTTATCCATTTCTGCCAATCCTAGACGATCCTGCAAAACATAAAAGACACCGTGCTGACTTCTAGGCTTCAGTTTCACCTGCCAAAGTAAAAAGGTGAAATAGAAACTCCTGCTTTTTTTTTTCCTTTTTAATGATTGGATTGCAGTGCCTCGCAAAAGCATTCAGCCCCATTCAAGTATTCAGACTTGCCTATATTAAGACATATTTTGTTATCTATAGTAGAAGACTGAACATTTAAATTATTTGATTCAAAATAATTTGTTTTTATAAGAACATGTCTGGAGTTTGCCAAATGAGATAAAACTTTGTGGTCTGAGGAAGTAAAAATAAGATGAAGAATGGGCAAAATTATATAAACAAACAAAAATATGCACAACAATCTGTATATGTATTGTTTGTAAACCAAAGAAAAAACTGATGATTTTAGGTAAGAAACTGCATTATTGTTTTTTTCCCCTTGCTTAAAAGTTTACCATCGTGGATGTTATAAAAATAATGAAATAAAAACAGAAAACAACATTAGTAGAGCTTACCTCTTTGTATAGTGTGCTTTCTTGTAAAGTTTCAGTTTCTTTAGCTTGGCCAATTTTGAAGAAGCCAAACCACTGAAAAAGGAGAATGGTGCAAAGGCCTTCAGTGAGAGAGTTAAACTGTACTTAAAAAAAGAACCTTGAAATTAGAATGCATTACCTCAGAGATAACAGGGTCCACTACACTGTCTTGTAAAAACTTGACCATTACAAACTTCTCCAAAGACATAAGGTTCTTCTTGTAGGTCTCATTTACCACCTTGAAAACAATGCTTAGTAAGCTGAGACAGAAACTATAGCCTTTAAAAAACAAAACAAAACCTCTATTGCACACCATTATAATTTCTGATTTGAACAAAAACTCACCCTTTCCTGATTTATATCAGCAAGAAAGAGACTATGCTGTTTGTACAAGTCATCTTTAAGAGGGTCATGCCAATACTGCGCCTGCACCAAGCTTAAGGGGAAAAAATAAATAAATAAAACAAAATAGTTAAGCAAAATACACATTATATCAACAACTAGGGATGACACAGAAATGTTAAATCAAGACAGTTGAGATGCTAAAAACTGTGGCAATAAATAAATAAATAAATATTCCTAAAAAGCGGTATTGCTTTCTATGACCAGACATAACCAAAATGTGTTTCTAAAAGTGTGATCATTCAATAGAAAAGGCCATAGTCTCACTGTTTTTGCACTAAATCCATGTAGGCCTCAGAGTTCAGCTTCTTCCGGATCCAGTCACAAATATGAGAGCTCTCACCAGGGCACCGGGGCAGACCATATACTCCTGCAAAAATGCAGGAAAACATATGACAAACCAAGGAAGGAAAGGTAAATAAATATAGAAATGTGTTATAAATAGTACTAGAGCCACGTTCTTGTTTTTACATGTTTTTAAATCATAACCTTTTCCAATTTAAGATTATTTGAAAAATACATAAATACATGCATATGAAGAGAGAGAAGCTGTTTCAGAACCTTGATGCTGTCCACCAACTGAGATCAGATTTTTCATTGGAGGACTTGGACATCTTTGAGCCACAGCCCGCCTAATGTAAGGAGGGTGGAAAAGAAAGGGGGGGGGGGGTGTCGGGGGGGTCAGAGTGCCTTCATATCACGTCTTACTATAGAACTTTCATTTGACTCTGGTGAACCAATACTCACAGAAACTGTGCTCCCTGGGAAAAGCCCATTGCATTATAACCTGCCTTCAGCTTAGGGTCCTGTGCTATTTTTTCACATGCAAAGGCCACTTGCTCATTGACATCCCTGAAAAACCCACTCTCTGTATCCTGAAATTCAAATGAATAGACAAAGAACTCATTATAATACTGTGCTGAATAAGCAAAGCATGGATCCAATCCAATCCATAACGATATTTGGAGTACCTGAGTAACACTGTTGCCAATCATGAGAGACAGCACATATATACCAGACACTTCCTCTTCCACCATTTTCTTAATGGCACCCATACTCAAAGGGTTGCAGCAGTTGTCCCCTATTCAGACAGTACATAAAAAGTATTTGCAAGTTCATATTCTTCATGAAAAGAATCATATTAGTAAACATCAACCATGTTTTTCATCAGGCTGCTCCCATTAGAAACAGATAGTAGAGTAGAGTAGAGTAATCTTTTATTATCCCACGAATGGGAAATTTGGGCGTTACAGGGCTCTTATAAAAGTGAACAGATGTACAGAAAGAATAGAAAAAAAGATATATAAGAATAGCGGTATAAGGAAAGAGGGACAAGTACAGGAGAAAGGAGAAAAGTACAGGAGCTATAATAATAAATTATCAATCTATATAAATATATAAATATAAATATATATACATATATACTATATTACCAAGATGCATATACATATCTACAAGAAGAATTATGTGACCAAATATACAGTACACAGTAATAATACACGATAATAAATAGGTTTTAAATAAATTAATATATATAAATAAACAAGTAGTAAGATATAAGTCTAATAATAATAATAATAATAATACTGTACAATACAATAACAATATACATTAATATACAATAATAGTATATAATATAACATAATATATAATAATAAACAAGCAATGTAATGTTATGTTGATAATCTAACTCCCTATCTTCCTCTTTCACACTGACCACCTGTGCGTCCCTTCTCACCACATACATGAACCTCCTCTTCGGCTCTCCTCTTACTTGGTAGCCACATCCTCAACAGCCTTCTCCCAATATACTCTCCACCCCTCCACTGTACATGTTCAAACCAACGCAATCTCGCTTCTCTAAATTTGTCTACAAATCGTCCAACCTGAACTGTTCCTCTCAAAGCTACCTTGAGCTGTTCCTAATCCAGTCCATCCCCAACGTAAATCTAGGCATCTTTAACTTTGACACCCTAACCTCTTCCTCCTGCCTTTTTGCCAGGGGCACCATCTTCAGCACATATAACATAGCTGGGTCCTTTAAACCTCCCTTCAGATCATTTATATTAAACACCAATATAGGGCATAAAATGACAATAATAACATTGCAAAGACAAAGAAATTAAAATGATTTCCTTCCGAAAAATTTAAACTATATATCTGATGCAACACTGGCAGTGGTCCTTTCCATTGTGGTGGGTGGGGGTGAAGCCTGAAGCTGAGAAATGGACTACACTTGTACACATCCAAGTGTAAAATCCTACCAAAGCTAAACATTAGTACATTATTACGCAACCAGCATTCATGTACTATGCATTTCTCACATCACACAAAAGTGACAGTGCTGTCGCCCTCTTCCTGTGGCCCAGCTGGTGGAGTAGTGTATAATGGACATGTGAGTTATCCTACCCATTCCATGCCAGAGAACCAAAGGCGTGGAGTTGTTGGACCCTCTCACTGGGCCTGAGAGCAGAAACAAGGCTGCAGCCCCAATGAACAGGCGCAGGTCCATGTTCGGTCCAGACGGAGACTACCGTAGAGGAGCTCTCAGTGCAGCGTGACCGTTCACACTAGGAAGGCAAAAGAAAAATCATGTGATACTTCAGGAAGCTCGGGGCAAACCCACCTCGCAGTACAAAACACGAGATATTGCAGAACTGAGCAAGAAAAGAAGGGAACTTGGAGAGTTTCCCAGCTACAAATCAGTGAAAGGCGCCAACTCTGACGCCTTTCGTTCTTAGAAAATTCACACAGCTGTTTTGCTAGCTTAAAAATGCCACCTTCTCCAGAAACCTCAACATGTTAAAGTTGTTTTAAGTTCTACGTCGGTGAGAAATTATAATTCACTTCTCTGCTGATGGAAAATCAACCTGAAACCAGCTTAAATACAATAAAATGGACAAATAATACTGCAAAATGTAAATTCACCACTTACTGTAATTACTTGCTAGAGCTACAAGAGTCACATGACCGTACCGCAACAGCTAAGCGCTGCAAAACAGCTGTATTATAAACCATGCGGTTTAATATAAGAACATTAAGATGGGGAAATCCACCAGATCTAGAGAGCAGAGCTACGCCAAAGAGCAGACGTTGAACGTCAGAGCATGTGACCAAATAGTATCCAATCAGGGAAGCTGCATCGGTTGACTTCCGCGGATGCGGCCCAAATCCTGCGATCTACAAATCATATTCCGACATAGCGTTGTAGCATGTATGATTTAGAAATTAGCGGTACTGCGTTCAACTCGCGTTCAGTAATAAAACGAAGAAGCACTGGGTGGCATCAGGATGTACATTTTAAAATGCTGTTTAAGAACAGAAACACTCTTAATGACAAGACGCGTCTCCCTGGCACCTTTAGTCCATATCAGCTGCTTTTCTACTAAAAGATCGGGTAAGAATAATCTTCGCCAATAGGCTGTACTGCCTACATTAGCATCTAAATTTAATCACACAGAATTATGCTGATGGATATGTTGTGCTTTTAAAAGCCCTTAGAACTTTGTTTGCCTTTGTTATTGTTCGTTATGGCACAAATCCCATTCCCTGTGTATCGTGTAAGTGTTTGATAACGGTAATAGAGAAAAGGTCCAAGTGATTTTGCTGACTGAAGTGTAAAAGTGCCTACTGGGGCTGACTGCAGTGATCCGTGTTAACTTTATTTGAAGATGTGCTCTGATATAGTGTAAGTCCGTGTCACTCTTATCAGCTGGTGCCCTGTATTGATCATCAGTTCTTGGTTTTTTTTTGTGGAGTGTGTGATGTTTTCAGTGCTGCTATCAGCTGTTTACACATTCACTGCTCTACACTTGTCATACATTAGCCAACAAGAGCTCTGCTGTCACATTGGCTGTCATGCGCAGTCGCCTGATTCGTCCATATAGTTTCTGTTACACTGACAGAACTCTTCCGTGTACCATGATTTTTGACACAGTATGTCTTAAAATCACATTGGGCGTTGTCAAATTGTGTAAAAATACAAAGAAACCAGGTTTGTTCCAACAGTGTCGGTATGCTTTATATGATACTTTCTGATAAACATTCTCAGACACTGGTTTTCATATTTTTTTCTATGCTCATTCCCTTAGCCTCCACATTATTTAGTTGTCTTATAAGTATTAAGAAATGTGAAACTTACCGCTACAAGGATTAGTTTTGGATTAATTGTGTCATAAGATCAATTTCTCCCCCTTCATACACAAGAGGAGGTGCACCCTTGTTCATGTACGCGGTGACAAAAACTGGTTCAGAAGAAATTTCAGATCACCACCAAAAAATTTTTGTGAATTCAGTATCAGGTGCTTGTGGTTGGTCCGATAGAAGTTACCCTCCTTGTCGCATTAGTAATATTTTCTGTAATGTTTTTGATGCAGGTTTTGTAGACATGATGCTTTGGTGAGCTCATTTGAGTTGTTGTGCTTTATCGTCTGCCATGGCTGTAAATTATGGCTGTTCTATTAACTCCACATTGGAGGACCAGAAGAATGAAGAGAATTCCCCACTGCTGCAAAAAGAAGATGTGCAACTTTCAGGTAGGTCTCCTATTCTAATCTCTTGTTTTTCGGGACCATGTTTAAAATAACACATACTGTAAATGTATATAATTAAAACGATGTCTCACAGGAAAATATATTGTGTTTACTTCAAATGTAGTAAATCTGCCAAGATATGTTTGGTGTCTGATCTTAGGATTGACAATTCAAATTGTTTGTCTTAAGAAACTGCTTCCTTTCCTATAATCATAAAGGAAGGCAAATATAGTTTGTTGCCAAGGACATGTTTAGTATCTGATTTGAGATTATACAATTTAAAACGTTTTTTTTTATAGTGCTTTAAATATGTTTAACACTTGATTATTTTGTTGTGCATTTCCATGTTGTCAAGAATTTTCTTTCCCAAAAACACATTTTCATTAGAAAAAATGTGTCATCAGCAGCTGCTTGACCAAGTATCGGTTTTAGCAATTATCCCACTTCCCCTTCTGGGCCCTGACATACAGCAGAGCATCAAATAAATTACTGCTTATTTATAGTTATAATCAAAACACTATCTTCCTTCCCATGATAGTTAAGTAACCCAACATACTCTTGAACGTGTTGATAAAAAATGCAATGTATCACACTTACGTCTTTAAGCAGGAGTGTATAATATACAGATCATTTCTGTATCATCCGAAATCATTTCACTTTTTTGTACAGCCTGTGAATTTGGTAAGTGTTCAGTGTGGCTTAACCATCAAACTTAAATGCCCACAATCTTTACTCAGTTTTACACTTTACAATTTACACTTTACCTTTACAATTTGACACACATATTTTAGCCATATGATTACTAAATATGAAATTAATTCACAGTGTCCATATTTGTTAATAGAAATATTAAACTCTACTGGTTTAAGTGAGGAGAAAAAATCCACATGGATTTCAAATTAACATATTCTTAATCACTTCCTTTCTAATCACAAGGTATCAGGTTTCAGCCTTTAGTGAGGTAACATCTAAATAATGAGGCTTAAAATTTAACAAAGCTGATTTTTAAAAGAGAAGATTAGTTTGTTTTTTGGATTATACTGAACCAGGTTTATGCAACATTTATAAACCCATATTTAAACTGCCATTTTGTCAAGCACCCAAGTACTTTAGTCTGATTTTGTTATTATTAGGATCTGTTTGCCAGAAAGGTGTCTTTAACAAAAAGGACTCTTTAGGAAAACAGGTTGAAAAAAATTATGTTTTCATATTAATTAACCTTTATTAACCTTTTACCCTCTTATTAAAAAAAATCAGACTGGCAATGCAGACAAGAATGGGAGAGAAAAAAAATATATTGGAATTTTAAACTGAAAATTAATAAGACCTTCACAAATTAAGATTTTAGCACATCCCCAATTGAATATGCCATGTGAATGTTTTATATGTAACAGCACCTTCAAAATGCTGCTCTGCACGATACAATCTGGCCATAATGATGTTCTTTGGCTTTGCTGTCGTATATGGTCTACGGGTCAACCTCAGTGTGGCCATGGTTGCCATGGTGAATGGAACTAATGCCCAGCCAAGTTCAAATGGCAGTGAAAGAAAGGAATGCTCGACTTCCTCTTTGAACAGCAGCAACCCAAGTCCAGACCAGCCTGATGGGGTAATGGTTTTTAATCACACCTGTAGAAAGTACCTCTGATTAAAAGAGGCTTTATTCTTAACATTGCTGTGTTTTATCTCTTTATGGCCACCTATAACTTATTGTTGTTTTATTTGACATGAAACATTATAACTCATTTATAAATAACTATTTTCCAACTTCCCTTTCCTGTTGACATAAGATTATTATTAAATTTATTATCAATGTATTATTTATGATTAATATTATTGATATTCTTATTATTGTAACACTGTGATGGATTTTAAAAACATTAATGACATATGTCCTTATGAGCTTAACCCTTCACAAGTGATATCAGAAGCACCATTTTAATTATGATAAAGGCCTGTTATGTCATTTTCAGAGTAATTTGTTGTAGCAGCCTGTACTCTTCATTTCCAATCTCACTCTAGGTGCCGCGATACCCATGGGATTCTGAAACTCAGGGAATGCTGCTTGGTGCATTTTTCTTTGGCTACCTTTTAACCCAGATCCCAGGGGGATACCTTTCCGGTCACTTTGGTGGAAGTATTTTCCTTGGGGGGGGAGTTCTGGGCACATCGGTCCTAACCCTCCTCACCCCTTTGGCAGCTGAGCTTGGGGCCAAATGGCTATTTGCTTTACGGGCCTTGGAAGGATTTGGAGAGGTGAGACACATTATATAATTACCTATAATATTTTACTGTGTTAAGAAATGAATCTGATCTTGTGATGCAAATTTTTAATAGCTCCCCCAGGTCAGTTTCATTTCATAAAAGTGAGTAAAGTCTGAACTCTGTGTGTGGTTAGGGTGTAACATTCCCTGCAATGATGGCCATGTGGGCTTGTTGGGCCCCTCCGTTGGAAAGAGCTCGTCTGATGACTTTTTCTGGAGCTGGGGCCAACTTTGGTGCCTTTGTTGCTCTTCCTCTTACTGGCTTTATCTGTCACAGCCTTGGCTGGCCTGCGGTCTTCTACTGCTGTGGTAAATAGCAAACAGTTATATTCACAATATAACACACAGCACAATATTCACAACGTATATATTTTAACCTAATACGGCAGTTTTTATGCACCTTTAATAAAAGGGAAAATAACAATTTTTTCACAATTTCTGCATAACTCAATCATTTAAAGTAATCTGATGTGAAATGCTGAATAACAGAGAACTGTAATGAATCAGATTTCTGTCTTTAGTGGTGATGGGAACCAGGGGTCTCATGGCTAATAAAATTTTTTTTAATGCCTAGTGAACCTACACTTGTCTCCAGAGTTTGAAAGTATAAAGTAACATGCTATCAAGAATGACTCTTTAAATGCTTTAAAAACCTTTAAATGCTATTGAAAAATAATAATTAAACAATGGCTTGGAGAACAGGCGGTGCATTCCATGTAATAGTTTTCAGTGAGATAGTTTTCCGCATTAAACTCTTTGGACGTCCGGTTTATTTTGTGAACAATTCTGGCATTATTCATTTCTCTAAAACAAAGCAACTTACGTCAATCCAAACTAAAAGACTTTGTTTGCTTCTGAAGCATTACCTAATGCAGAAGCAAAACAGAGGACTTCCCTGTTATTAAAACACAACCCTGCATATTTTGCATACTCAGCTGCAATGTAAGTGAACCTGGTGTATTATGCAGTTTCTATGCTTGTCAGAGATATTTTAGTGCAATTTGACAGTCAAATGTAAACGCTTTTGTGCCACAAAATTCTGAAACCAGTTTTGGGATCAATGTCCTAGGAAATGATTTGTTTTCACATTTCACCACCAGGAGGCGCAGGGTGCCTTTGGACAGTACTGTGGTTCATCCTGGTGTCAGATGACCCTCGCACACATCGGAGAATAAGTGACCAAGAGAAATCATACATTATCAGCTCTATAGGGTCAGAGGTATAAAGTGATCTCCCATGGATAATCTGAATTATCAGCAGAATGCCTGTCAACAAATCGTGTTTCTTGTGCCTCAGATGCATGTAATTTAAAAGATCCAGCCTTGTTTTATTTTTAAACTGTGACTCCTCATTTGCTAAGCATGGCATTATTTATGCATCCAATTTAGGAGCAACATGAGTGAGTTTTTTTGATAAATCTTTAATGACACATTATGCTATCACTCAGATCATGTCTTTTATAGTCTAAATGAACTATTTTTATGTTTTAAGGATTGTCTCAGAATCAGTTTAATCGTTGCTTAAAGTATCTACCTTTTTTTTTCCGCTTTCTTGTGCAGGGAGGTTCTCATGGTTGGTCTGTGCCAGTGCTGCCCATGCTGCTGTCCGTTCCTCTCTGGGCAATTAACATCACCCAGATGTGTTCTAACTGGTCTTACTACACACTTCTTACCTCACTGCCTACCTACATGGACACTGTACTGCACTTTGACCTACGCCAGGTTAGATACTGAGCCATGGGCAAGGGTTTAACAGATCAACACACAAGCTTATATTACTTACTTTTTAAGTACTTTATAAAAAATTTGTCTTGAAACTGTAAAACATTCATCCATTGTACAGTATTATTTTTTCTGCAGAGGCACCAGCTTTTCATTTAAAATCTAATTAGAATAATATGTCATATAATAAAATACTACAATAACATCCAGAACTTGCCCATGAGCATGTCTAGCAAACTCTAGGCAATTCTGTTTGTGGTTCAATGCAGTTTTCTGGCACATATTCCAAATAATTTGTTGGTATGAAAATAAAGTCTAAACTTTCAGAAAATTTGGGAACTTGGTGACCCCAAAATCTTCCCATCATCTACAGATTTCCAGCTGGGTTATTGGAGAATAAGCTTCTCTAAACATTTTCCTCACTGTGTGTGGAGGCAAAATACACATGTTCAATATTAACCCACACTAAGACACTAGAATAAAATAATATTTTAAAAGTATTTAATACACTTTAATAGCTTGATATTAAGAGATTATTTTAAAAAGGTACATCTAGAGATTACTACATCCATGAAGCCCAAACAGAACACGGTATGATTCGGGAAGTAATTCCGATTTAGTCTTAAGAACCAGAACTAAACGGACCTTTATTAAAGTTAATATTATTTCTACATTTATTTTTCCTCATATTTTCAGTGTGAGGTTAATAAACCACAATCACATTTGCTCTTTTCATATGAAGCTGATTGTATTGACTGTACTGTGGAAATTTTTTATTAGATAAATGCTTGTTTGTCTTACAGGATAATTAAAAGCATTCTTAACTTGTAATACTACATACTGTAATATTTTATTCTTTTAATACTATTTTATTTTATTACTATTTCTGGATCATTTCTGTTTGTCCTTTCACCCGGAAACATTTACACAATATAAAGATGCCGTTACAGGAGAAAAAAAACTAAAGTGAAGAAATTAAACTTCAGTTCTGACAAAAGTTTGCAAAAGATTTTACCAGAAAAGGTTTTGCATGAGGTGAATGAATGTTTGTTTTTTATTCTCTCTATGTTCTCCAGAACTCATTTCTGTCAGCACTGCCCTACCTAGGAGGCTGGTTGTTCTCTGTCCTCTCAGGTGTGATAGCAGACAACCTCTTGGAAAGGGAGTTACTGAGTGTAACAGCTGTTCGCAAACTCTTCACTGTTGCAGGTCAGAATTCTGTCAAAATTGATGTCAGTTCAGTTTGATGAGAAAAAACTTGGCAACAATATGTCATTCTCTGTGCAGGTATGCTGCCGCCAGCAGCTCTGCTGGTTGCTGTTGGTTTCTCAGGCTGCAGTGGTGTCCTGGCTGTAACTTTCCTCACTTTGTCCAGCACTATTGGTGGTGCCAGCTCTGCTGGAGTCTTCATGAACCAGATTGACATCGCTCCTCGGTACTGACACTGTCTAATATCACTCTCATTTTCTACTTTTCTGCTGCATGTAATAGATACAGGAAAAACAAACTTTTTTTGTATTTGTGTGAAAACATGGAAAAAAATTTCAACTAATAATTGTGGTTCAGGGACTACTTTTCCTTCCATCCTCTCCTTCTGGTCTTTTTACACATAAGCATGATGTGTTTAATTCATTTAGACTTATTTCACTTCACAAAATAACCCAATATTTGGCAGTAAAGTATGCAAAGGCTTTGAGAACACAAAGATCCACTGTTCGCTTTTTTGTTTGTAATAAATTGCAAGGATTTTTCTTTTCAAGAGTGTAAAATGCCCACGAGATTGAAAAGCATTTAAAGTGAAAGTGACAACTTTGTGAATTTGGGGCAATCACAAGAATAAGGAAAAAACAGCAGCAGTTTTCATTCCTACTTCTCATTTACTTTTGTTCTCAATGGTTTCTGAACTGTTTCCAACAGAACTTCACCAGAACTTGTTGTTTCCTCTCTGTCTCTCTTCTTTTTGTCCCTCATTAATATAATCAGATATGCAGGCGTTTTGCTTGGGATCACAAATACTTTCGGGACAATCCCAGGAGTGCTTGCGCCAATTGCAGTGGGTCAACTTGCCAAAGATGTAAGTTTCATGACACCAACATAACAGCCAATAAATATACAAGTTTTATCAAAATCTTTAAGTAATGCTGCTTTCATTATCAACAGCACTCTCTGGTGGGATGGAGGAAAGTTTTCTGTTTGTCTGCTGGAGTGAGTGCCTTTGGAGCCCTCTTCTACACAATTTTTGGCACTGGAAAGATCCAGCGCTGGGCAGTAACAGAAGAAGAGACAGAGAGAAAGCACTAGATATGTGGCGAAGGGCTGTAATCAGCAGAGTTCAGCTGGTGAGCTGAAGCTACTCAGGATGCTATGTCAGCCTTTGTTCCTTTAGCCTGTTTAGAGCTGGTAAAGGTAAAATGCTTTGTTACATAGAGGACTGTACACTGCTTTTCTGCTGTTCTGTGGGGCCCTTCAGTACAGTTAAAAAGGATACCTTCTGCCTTTAAACATTTTTTACATGTGCACAACAGGTTCCACTGATACTGCAATTAGATTCATTTGAGATTTATAGATTTACATTTGATTTAAGTATGAAGCTGTAACAAGTGGCATGTTGTTACTCTTGCCTTGACAAAAATGAGGGAACATTTGCACATTTTGTATGTTTGTAATAATCAGAAGTGTTTCTTCTATATGTATCAATTCTCTTTGTATTTTGTTTACACTTTAAGAATGTAATATGAACCGTGCAGTTTTATCATGA
This sequence comes from Hepsetus odoe, assembly GCA_017165825.1. Taxonomy (NCBI): domain Eukaryota; kingdom Metazoa; phylum Chordata; class Actinopteri; order Characiformes; family Hepsetidae; genus Hepsetus; species Hepsetus odoe. The sequence goes on from CM029368.1 coordinate 12,211,150, forward strand.
ATGAACATATGAAAGAATGAGGTAATACAAATACCCTTGATGGGTGCCATTGTACCACATTCTTCTTCTGTCAGTTCCTCCCGTTAGGGGTCGCCACAGCAAATCAACTCTCTCCATTTTTCCTATTCCTCTGCATCTTCCTCCTTCAAACCAACTGACTGCATGTCCTCTCTCAACACATCCATAAACCTCTTCTTTGGTCTTCCTCTTTTCCTCTTTCCAGGCAGTTCCATCTTCAACATTCTACCTCAAATATAATCCTCATCTCTCCCTTTGCACACGTCCAAACCAGCGCAATCTTGCTTCTCTAACTTTGTCTCCAAAAAGTCCAATCCTCGTCACAGCCAATGAAAATCTTAGCATCTTTAACTTTCAGCTCTGCTGTCTTTTTGTCAGCATCACCGTCTCCAACCTGTATAACATAGCTGGTCTCACTACAGTCCTGTAAGCCTTTCCTTTCACTCTTGCTGGTACCTGTCTTTCACAGGTCACTCCTGCCACTCTTCTCCACCAATTCCAAAGTGTCTGCACTCTCTTCCACACTCACCCTTACTCTGAACTGTTGATCGCAAGTATTTAAATTCCTCCACCTTTGTCACCTCAACTCCCTCCATCCTAATCACTTCACTTTCCTCCCTTTAATGGATTCTGTTTTTGTCTTACTCACTTTCATTCCTCTCCTCTCTACAGCAGATCTCCATCACTCCAGATTTTCCTCAATCTGCTCCATACTCTTGCTACAAATGACAATATAATCAAACATCATTGCCCATGGGGACTCCTGTCTAACCTCATTCATCAACCTGTCTATTACTATAGCAATGGGCTCAGCGCTGATCCTTGATGTAATCCCATCTCTACTTAGATGCATGACTCACTCCTTCTGCAGATATCACTGCTATCACACTGCCCTCATACATATCCTGAACTAATCTCACATCTTCCTCTGCCACACCTGACTTCCTCAAAACCACAGCTCCTCTCTAGGTACTTTGTCATATGCTTTCTCCAAATCCACAAAGGCACAATTCAATTAAACTTTTGAACTTCTCTGTACTTCTCCATCAACACCTTCAGAGCAAACACTGCATCTGCAGTGCTCTTTCTCAACATGAAACCATACTGCTGTTCACTAATCATCACCTCTTTGTACCAAGTTAATCAATGTTATTTACTTTAATTGTATGGCTGGCTTATAGAACAGTTATATACAATGACAATATGCCAGAAATAAAAATGACAATTTCCATTGAACTTAAAATCTTTGAACAGTGTCATTCTGTGATAGCATATTTCTCTTTTATCATGTGTGTGAGTGCTGTGACTGAAATAATCGTTTCTTTTGGGCTTGAGATACACCAAATCTGAGAGAGGCTTTCATCGTGGTACGCTCTAGAAATGGCATACCTAATGCTGAATCAGAAACAGAACTTCTCAATGAAGATTTGTTTGGTTTCAAGAAGATTTGACCAAAGGTTGCAGCAGTGGTTTGTCCAAGGTCAGTGGGTTGTCCTGAGAAAGACAGACAGTTATGGATAACAACTGCTATCATCTAGTGTGAAAGTTTTACTGCAGCTTTCCTTCCTTCCTTCCTTAAATAAATATTATAAACAAATCTGGATTTAAACTTGGAAACATTGTTGACTTATTATAGTGAGAAAAAAAGATAATACAGTGCCTAATGAAGTCATGGGCTTCACATCATACAGAAAAATAAATAAATCAAAAAGCAGACACGCAAGAAAGTTGCACTGAATTTGGATGCAGCCATGTTCCTGAAGTGGACACAGCCTAAGGGTGCCGTTAGGAAAAAGTGCCCTGTCTCATTAAAAGACTGCTAAACAACTGAGATAGGTTTAGAGGAAATACAAGTTTACGTAGATTCAACGCACTAAAACAATCTAAAATCCATGTGAGATCCTCCTCAGCTTTCGTCGTTATCGCTAGAGATCAGTTCCACTCTCGGCCAGCAGAGGGCGTCTAACTCGTGCAGACCAGAAAAAAACGTTCAGCCAGTTTAGTTCAATCAAAATGAGATGCATTTATTGTTGACCTGATACACATCTTGTATTTTTATTTCCTAAAAACAGAATCTCTACTTTAGATAAGACATTTCTGTAAAATTAACTTTACCAGCCGAGAACAGCTACACATCCCCACAGCTGGACCTGCACACGTCACACCGTCAGCCCCAGTAACCCGGATGTGAATTCAGCAAGAAGGACACGTGATATAAAGAAGTTATTTTTATGTACAATGAAGTATAAACGCTGAAGAAAACGATCAGTTTAATCTCCCTGCAGACACCAACAATGTAATGACGCATGTCATGTTATTTTCTGCTTAATGTGCTGCTTTTTTACCTACGTCCTGGTGTTTTCACATGTTTCTATGTTTTTGGTCCACTTTCATAAAATGACAAATTACTTCTTTTTTTTTCAGGTAATCTGCTGAACAACCTCATTTTGTCCTCCATGTGGACCTTACCATTTGTATGTGGGGGGTATTTTTATCGTTATGTATAGCTCCCAGACTTTACACACTGAGAAAAATGTCTTAATATATTTATTCCATCTTACATAGTGTGTCCAAACAGATAAATATCTGCTGCTGTATCAGATATATCCTGATATAGACATCAGAACTTCTCTTTTTTTTTGCCCCAGTCCAGTGCATAATTTTGGAAATGACTAAATGACAATTTCATAACCTTATTTTACAGTCAAATAAATCTAATAACCACAAATGCTGTTTTTTTTGCAAGAATTTAAGATGACAAAAAGTAAAAGCTTTTCCAGTCAGGCAAATGCTTCTAAAAGAGGCTCAATAAGCAATTTCCCTCTGGATCAATAAGGTTTTTTTTTTTTTCCTGATTGCAAATTAGCATGAACTAACATCTGTTTTCAAAAAGCCATCGTTTATTGGGCAAAATAATACATAATAAACAGATTACACAAAAAGATCTATTATTTCTGTCAGATTTGTCCAGTAAGAACATATAATGTAGTAAAATAGTCACTTAAAACATGGGTTTCACTGGAAGTTTTCATGAACCTGGAGTGATTTAATTTTCTTGTAAGTCGTTTTGACTCACTATTGGTTTAATGAACATTATGTGCATTTTTTTTCATCTTTAGTACAGAGCAGGGAAGTTTTAATCATTATTAGGGAATATTGATCGGGGATCCCTGTAATAGCTTGCTTTTTGCTAGTCTTGATGTTTTTGCCTGTGTTTAGGGGGGGGAGAAATGTCAGCTTACACTTCTTGTGAAACAAATGGAAAAGGTTACCTGTTTTCCACACAAAAGAAGCTTATTTGCATTCTCAGGTTCTCACACAGATCCACAGGGAGCTCATACATGCAAGTGGGGGTGACTGCCCTCAAACATCACACCTGAATGCATAACTAATTGAGTGACTGAATTAGCAAGTGTGAGCAGGAGTTAGGGGTAGACGGGGAGACCAGCAGTTTCCCCAGTTCATTAGATTTTTGTGTGATATAATGCCTTTGTTGGCAAAATGTTACCATAAAAGTTTTTTTTTTTTCATTTTTCATGCAATTTTTTCATAATTGCATTACATACTAAACAGACTAATTTTTGATGAAGTATCACTAAAATGTGTAAAATTAAGGTATCAGATTTAAAGTACCTCTCATGTTCAACAGGTCTTTCAGTTATATTAGCCTTGAAGAAAAGCTAAGACCAAGGCTCGTCCTTTCCAGTTGCATGACTCAACATTGAAACTCTGCCAGTGTTTGGCACACACCCAGTGCCCTGGCACCTCCTATACTCTGCCAAAACTTCAATTTCACAAGCCTAAAGTACTCCGGCTGAACTAATAGTAGGATTTTGATCATTTGTGTTAGTTAGAAGTCTAGGCCATAGTTCCGGCTTTCCCAGTCACTTTGACATTCATACCAAAAGACATAAGGAGGCATAGTTTTTTGCATGGGTACAACAAGCAAATAGGGGCAAAGGTTGCAGAAGCTTTGATGTCTTCCAGAAGACGGGAAGGTGGAGCATGCTGAGTAGTGCCTGAGTACAAATATTTTAATATGAAGGAACGTGCAGGAATTTTTACATTCAGCCTTCTGATCTATATAAAATATAAATTTTATGTCAAGCTATCCCACTGCTCATGAAAAGGAGGAAAACAGAGAGAGAAAGACAGGGAGAGATACAGCTAAGAGAGAGAGAGAGAGAGATACTGCTTACTCAATAAAGACCACAGTTGGAGCATGAGCCAGCTTATGCCCTCCACCACTGTAGCAAATTCTTATCAGTGTAACCCATATGATTGCCTTTTTCACTCTCTCCTTACTCTGACTCACCACTCTACATATTACGTGACACAGATGCAATGCTTTCTGCTAATAATTCACAGACAGTCAATAAACGGAGAGAGATTTATTTTTTGTGTTAGTAAATTGTCTGCTTGAGATTCAACTTTAAAGACTCAACATGACCGCCAGGGCTTTATTAGCATGTAGATTAACCTCCTGTTTACCAAACCCTAAATTTAAAGTCAAAGTCAATTCTGAAAGTAAACAGAATAGTGAGGTTCACCAACCCAGTCAGAGGTCCATTCTGCTGTATCAATCTGTTTCATCAATGTAGAAGCACATTTATCAGAGAACATTTCCCAACTCAAAGGCCAAGGTTATGTTTTATATTTCATTGAAAAATGGTAATGCATTCAATTCAAGAAAGAATCCTTTAAATCCTTTGGTTTGTGATATTTCTTAATCTTGTTTTAAAGTGGTTAGTCTTTCAGGAAAGTGAGTGCTGTATCCTGGATGACTTAGTAAAGTTATGAGTAGATCTGGTTTTACAAGTTCAGTAACAAGTCCCTCCTTTTACAGCATTCAACTCAAGTATGTCTCTGAATTAAAGTCTGTACTGAATCACTGTCCAGACCTGCCTCTAAGTTGTTTTAAAAAAATCTTCACTCCTGTGGAGTCATTAAACATAAAGTGAAAGTGACAACCCTTGTCATTGCGAGGTCACGGCACAGCACACATGAACCACAATGAAATTGGACCTCTGCATTTTACCCATGCACACTCAAACCCGTGCAGCAGTGGGCAGCTATTGAAAGCGCCCGGGGAGCAGTGATGGGGACGGTACCTTGCTCAAGGGTACCTCAGGGCAACCTATTGGGAAGGGGTTTGAACCCCCGATCCTGCGATCATGCGGCGAACGCCCTAACCGCTAGGCCACAGCATGACGTTTGCAATTTATGCCAAATGTACAAAGTGGTGCATATGTGTATATGTTTTATTACACTTGTAGAGGATCATTTTGTACTTCAGATTAAAATCAAAGATATAATCCTGTAATATGTTTGAAGATTTACGTTTTTTGTTCTGTTTTAGACTGACAGATTATTTGTGCCTTTGCTCAAATATCAGTGATTTATTATTAATCTGTTACATCCTGGCAACTAAAATATCTTTTCTAATGTATTTGCTGTGTGTAGGCCACTGCTTTCACTGAGTCAGTACTTGGCTTTACAGTGTATTTATGTGTGAGTGCCACTGGGGCCACACACTACTGCGCTTGATTGAAAGCAGCAAGTGGTGGCCAAGCATCTGTTACCTGAATTGGGAAGAGGAAAAGGGAGTCGAGTGGAAACTCAAAGAGATGCCAGCTGCCTGAAACGGGCTCTAATAACAGTGATGGAGGTCCCAAGGGCCATTGCCCAATGTGGGACCCCCCAGTCAAAAGCAGCCTGCAAGCATAAACAGAAAATTTGGAGAACTGAAGACTCTGAATGAACCATTAAATCAGATACTGATTACTGATACTGATTACATTTCTTGAGCAACTGCCCCCAGTGCCCTGTCATCAGACAACTATCTGAATGTGAATGGGTGAACCATTGGGTGGGATCCTACTGGAGACAATGGTGTTTCATCACCAGCTATCAGTGAAGTGTTTTCATGTAAATCTCTCTTTTTAAAATATGAGAGGAGCAAACTGTCTGCAAGCACTTTCGATACAAAGAAGCCCCCCATCTATTTGATGGGTTTGACTGTTGGTTCTTTAAACCAGCATCCAAACTGGTATGGTGGAAATGTACAAATTTACTTGACGCATTGATCAAATATTCCAACAATATTTCTTTCTTTCATCATTATAAGTTCCCATAATGATACTTTGATATTTGATATGAAAATATTTGTTTAATGGGCAATTCCAAGTGAGGTAAATTTTAAGTGGCTTAATGGGAAATGTGTTGCAAATAGTCTATTTGGCATCTGAAAGGTTTAATGTTTAATTGCCTTTTTTACAAAACGGTGACAAATGCATCATTTCCTGACATTATTTTATAGCATTTTTGAGATAAATTTGACCTAAAACCTTTTTTTATTTAGGTGGAGAGATGCACACTGGACAATATCAGTCAAAATGGTATGAAAAAAAGACTTACATAAAGCATTACATAAAACCAAAAACAACATGGGGGTTCTTTGGTTAAGAACAGGATATGCTTAAGTATAAAACAATACATTTTAAAACAATAAGATTTAAATAAAGCAATCATACTTGCAAAATCAGGATCTTGGATGCCTAACACTACCATTGTCATGAAGTTTCACTTTAATGCACCATTTCACAGCTTGGTGATATAAATAGGTTTTATTTTAAAGGTATGGAGATTTCTTTTCATTAATTAAACCCCACACATTCATAACAAGTGGACAGTCATGGGCATGTGAGCTGTGTGCTGAAGTAGTGCAGGTTACGCTGGGCTGTATATTCTGTTCGTCTGAAAGGTAAAGGAAGGCCCTCAAAGAGATCTTTATATAAAAAATACTTTTATAATAAAGTCGCACTTTCAAACCTTAGGTTTAAGGGATGGAGGCTTACTTATGTTTATAAAAAAACAAGCGTGGTCAGTATGGAGGTAAACTGATTTCTAACAGGAGGAGATGCTGGGCTCTCTCTGGACGAGGATCATCTCGGACACTGGGTGATGATGCTGATGTGATTACAGCCTGGTTTCAGAGTCTTCCCCGCAGAATTGCTCATCTTTTTGTTAAACTTCACCCGACTCGAGCAGGAGACGCCGGGGTGACGTGTGTGTGACGAGGCGGGGATTTTGCTGTGAATTGAGTGTGATTTGCGGCTGATGGTGGAGGGAGGGGGAGAGGAAGCGGGGGGTTGAAACCCAGACTGGCCGCCTCCCCGCCTATAAAATCCGCAAGCAGCGCATTTTTCTTCCTCTTTCTGTAACCTGGCAAAGGGGAGCAGCTGCTGCGAAGTAATCGGCGAACCCGGGTAAGTGGCCTTTCTAGGGTTAAACCCCATTTTCACGTTAGTTTCTCTCAAACTGGCTCTCTCGTTTTTATGAACACGTTTTGATCGCAGCATCTTGTCTTTTGTGTATTGGTTTCTTTTATTGGAGCATTATTATATTAAACGTTCCAGCATTTCCTCCATAATTGGCGGTATTGTTTTTAGTAATTCATTATTTCTGGGTGAGGTGTGAATTTTTGGGGGTTTTGTATTTTTTGAGGGGAGGTTGTAAAAGACCACTTTTGAACAAGGGATGGGAGCCGGGAAAAGAACAAAGGCGCTCAGTCAGCAGGACCCCAGGCCCGGCTAAAGCCTGCCAACAGTTCAGCATCTGAACAACTCCTCAAAATGCCTTTACGAGCAGATGTCAGAGTTTCGGATGGATTCATTTCAGACGTTTTTGGCATTTAGCCGTAACTTAATCCGGCATGGCTCTAAAACACGTGTCGCCTGTGGCCGGCCTGAAGCCTAGGCCCAGCCGGCGAAGGGCTCTACACCGTCTTCAATAATCAACCCATTAAAGACGATAAAGGCCCATGATGTATTAAAATGTGTGTATTTTGGTGACTAATACTGATTCTGTTTAAAAACAGACACTTGAGCAATCATGGGAAAGGAAAAGACCCACATTAACATCGTGGTTATCGGCCACGTCGACTCTGGAAAGTCCACCACCACCGGTCATCTGATCTACAAATGCGGAGGCATCGACAAGAGAACCATCGAGAAGTTCGAGAAGGAAGCCGCCGAGGTGAGCGATTATGCCCTAACCATTTTAAAAGACATTCACTAAAATCTGCAAGTTACTGAGTCACTTGAGCCAAGATGGCGCCCGAAGCACGCGTTAGCGGGCTGAGCCGGCAGGGTGGGGAGGGGGCGTGGCCGCGCAGTCGCAGTGACTCAGGCTCTGTAATGGCTCCCAATGACCACTGAACGTGTAGCTCTCGCCAAGCCCCCCCCACCCCACGAGACAGCTTTAAAGCTAACGTTTAATAAAATATCAAGGTTACACACACACACACAAACTATCCACTGTTTTTTACATTTATTTGGTCATGTTATCTGATTTTTAGATGGGCAAGGGCTCCTTCAAGTACGCCTGGGTGCTGGACAAACTGAAGGCCGAGCGTGAGCGTGGTATCACCATTGACATTGCCCTCTGGAAGTTTGAGACCAGCAAGTACTACATTACCATCATTGATGCCCCTGGACACAGAGACTTCATCAAGAACATGATCACTGGAACCTCACAGGTGAGGGGTTGATCAAGAATACTGGATTGATTTGGAATTAATTTGAAATGCACACTGTCACATGTGGCTTTAACAATCATAAGTCATTACAATATTCCAATCTCATTACAGGCCGACTGTGCTGTGCTGATTGTTGCTGGTGGTGTTGGTGAGTTTGAGGCTGGTATCTCCAAGAACGGACAGACCCGTGAGCACGCCCTCCTGGCTTTCACCCTGGGAGTGAAGCAGCTTATTGTTGGAGTCAACAAGATGGATTCCACCGAGCCCCCATACAGCCAGGCTCGTTTTGAGGAGATCACAAAGGAAGTCAGCGCTTACATCAAGAAGATTGGCTACAACCCTGCCACCGTTGCTTTTGTCCCAATTTCTGGATGGCACGGGGACAACATGCTGGAGCCCAGCTCAAACGTGAGTTCAGATACAGATGATTGATAATCCCTCTGTACTCTTCATCTGACTAACTTTCTTTTATTCTTGAATGCAGATGGGCTGGTTCAAGGGATGGAAGATTGAGCGCAAGGAGGGTAACGCTAGCGGTACTACTCTTCTGGAAGCCCTGGATGCCATCCTGCCCCCAAGCCGCCCCACTGACAAGCCTCTCCGTCTGCCCCTGCAGGACGTCTACAAAATTGGAGGTTTGTTTTTTTTTTTTTTTTTTCTCTGGTTGATGGCTTTTTGGTTTTTGTCCCCTTACTACCTACTTACCAGGTTTCTCCAATCTTAAGGTATTGGAACTGTACCCGTGGGCCGTGTGGAGACTGGTGTCCTCAAGCCTGGTATGGTTGTGACCTTTGCCCCAGTCAATGTGACCACTGAGGTCAAGTCTGTGGAGATGCACCACGAGTCCCTCCCTGAGGCTACACCCGGTGACAATGTTGGCTTTAACGTCAAGAACGTGTCAGTGAAGGACATCCGTCGTGGTAACGTGGCTGGTGACAGCAAGAACGACCCACCAATGGAGGCTGGCAGCTTCACTGCTCAGGTTGGTCACTTGTCCATCACATGCCTTTGTTGCAACCCTGAAAGACTCCTTGGAAGTGAATGTTAATGTAACCTCATTGTTCCTACAGGTCATCATCCTGAACCACCCTGGTCAGATCTCTCAGGGATATGCCCCTGTGCTGGACTGCCACACTGCTCACATTGCCTGCAAATTTGCTGAGCTCAAGGAGAAGATTGACCGTCGTTCTGGTAAGAAGCTTGAGGACAACCCCAAGAACCTGAAGTCTGGAGATGCAGCCATCGTTGAGATGATCCCCGGCAAGCCCATGTGTGTGGAGAGCTTCTCAACTTATCCCCCTCTTGGTAAGTCTTGTGTAGATTTGAAAGCCATAATGTTTTGTGTTGCATAAATGCATATATTGTCTTGAATTTTTATTTTATAGGTCGCTTTGCTGTCCGTGACATGAGGCAGACTGTTGCTGTCGGCGTAATCAAGAGCGTTGAGAAGAAGGCTGCTGGTGCTGGCAAGGTCACAAAGTCTGCACAGAAGGCTGCCAAGACTAAGTGAATCCTCCTCAATCCAGCTGTTCCAAAGGTTGTGGGGTGTTCTGCCCTGCTGCCTGGAATTTTTCTAAACCTGGGCACTCTACTAAAGGACTGGCTAATGCTGATTAAAACTCATCGAAAAAATTTTCGCAGGAAAGGAATTTACTATGGATAACTGTTGGCTTCATTATTGAGTGCCTGTTTCAGTTGTTAATTTGAGTTGAATGGTTTAGAACTACCTGTTGCCACAGTTGAATTGGAAGAAAGCTGCTGAGAAACTAATAAAGGTATTAAAAATTGCAAATCTTGTCTGAAGGCTCATTGGGGGGGGTGTAAAAGCATGTTCAACTGGCTGTGACCCTCAAATGCAGCTGTTGGAAGCATGTGCTCCTGCTCTTGGCTGCTGGAGGGTCTAATTCTTGGTGGCAGTTTGATGGGTTCTCCATCCAATCACGATGCCCGCTGAGTCAAGTTGCCCCCTCAGTCCTGGGCATCGGGTTGGGGGCTCTGGGTTCTCCCTCCCCTCCCCGAGCGGACCGGTATAAGAACGGACGGCCGGCAGGGGTGGGTCCTTTCTTCTGCGGCCACTTTGGGGGGTCTTTGGAGCGGTGCTCGGTAAGTTCTGAGCGGGCGGAGGGGCCTGGGACCTTCAGGACCCCTGTTCAAACCAGTAGCTGAGCAGGGTTTGGGGATAATGTCAACGACTTGCCGTTTTTTTTTTAATGTCTAAAACTTGCTTCTCGAGGGCCAGTATTAGTGCTGTTCAGGATTATTTGGTAACGACACCAAGGTGTGGTTAAAGTTGACTCTTCAGCCTCCTGTCACTGAAAGTACGTGACGCACCGTGAAGTTGGTGCGGTAACAACATGGCCGTGTGTGAGATTTAACATGGAGGATGTGGAGGGGGATGTGTGACTCAAGGCTTTCACTCAAACTTCTGTCTAAACTAATTCAGCCGACACTCCGAATGAATCATTCAGACACAATGTCCGCCTCGGCAGTACGTCAACGCCTAGTTTTCAGCTAACGTCCATGTTTTTCCACAGTAAATCGCCAGTATGGGTAAGGAAAAAACACACATCAACATCGTGGTTATCGGCCACGTCGACTCCGGCAAGTCCACGACTACCGGCCATCTGATCTACAAATGCGGAGGCATCGACAAGAGAACCATTGAGAAGTTTGAGAAGGAGGCAGCTGAGGTATGGCTGCTATTAATAAACTGCAGGCTTTGGGAAAGGCATGCTGCTTATGGGCCCGTCTGTTCTGCCCCCTGTGTGAACATGTACTGACCCCTGCTGGTCAGTTCTGCGAACTGCTGCACTTAACACTCAACAGTGATCATTATTTTTAGCAAACAATATATACAGTTTGAGTATAGCATGTCGAAAGCTTTTCTAAAATATACAATTTATATGTCAGACTAGCAGCTTGTAGTTCACTGGATGTAGAAATCTATCGATTGCCTTCATGTGTTGTTACAAGATGGGCAAGGGCTCCTTCAAGTACGCCTGGGTGCTGGACAAACTGAAGGCCGAGCGTGAGCGTGGTATCACCATTGATATCTCTCTCTGGAAGTTTGAGACCAGCAAGTACTACATCACCATCATTGATGCCCCTGGACACAGAGACTTCATCAAGAACATGATCACTGGAACCTCACAGGTATTACTTTTTGACAGCTGGATTTCCTGCAATTTCTCTACATTTAATTTTATAACTCCTTAAAAGGTTGCAGACCAGGGGCAGGAAACCCTACTTGCAAACCTGCATGTTAGTATTTATTCTGTTTCCTTTGTATCAGGCTGACTGCGCTGTACTGATAGTTGCTGCTGGTGTTGGTGAGTTTGAGGCTGGTATCTCCAAGAACGGACAGACCCGTGAGCACGCCCTCCTGGCTTTCACGCTTGGAGTGAAGCAGCTTATCGTTGGAGTCAACAAGATGGATTCCACCGAGCCCCCATACAGCCAGAAGCGCTTTGAGGAGATCACAAAGGAAGTCAGCGCTTACATCAAGAAGATTGGCTACAACCCTGCCACCGTTGCTTTTGTCCCAATTTCTGGATGGCACGGGGACAACATGCTGGAGCCCAGCACAAATGTGAGGTCCAGCTCATTATCTAGATATTCCCAACTACCGACCTGTTATTCTGCTATTAATTTTAAGAATGATTTATTATTCCGTTAGCACTCAGTTTAGTTAGTTTTTCAGTAACTACAATTATAATTAGAAATAATGTCGGTGTGAAAAAGTGAAAAAAGGGGTAAATGGCTGGTTTTATGGCAAAAATGGTGTTTTTACATCTATTTTACATCTAGGTATAACCATGTCGGCCACAGTCTATTAATAACTGTAAAGCAGGCATAGCCTGCATATAGTGATTTCACAAGAATGTAAAATATGTCTAGAATGAAGAATATCTGATGTTCAGATGTAATACTGGTAAAATTTTGTGGAAAAAAATGTTTACATCAACATTACTATTGTCTGCCCTTTTGGTAGATGAGTTGGTTCAAGGGATGGAAGATTGAGCGTAAAGAAGGGGGTTGCAATGGTACTACCCTCTTGGAAGCCCTAGACTCCATCCTGCCCCCAACTCGCCCCACAGACAAGCCCCTTCGTTTGCCCCTACAGGATGTCTACAAAATTGGAGGTAAAAGGCCCATATTGAAAAGCCAATGTCATGAGAAACCAATTCGTTTTTTTCACTTTAATTAATGTATTTGAATATTGGCTTGTATTATAGTACATAAACTCTGTATTATAAATGTAGAATTTACATTCCAAATTCTTATAACCCATACATAGAACTGAATCTGCAGAAATTACCTGCTGTGAAAGTGCTTTTTTCTTTGCCATAAAAACTATCACTGACAAATATCAGCTTCTCTTTATATCTTTCAGCTTAGATCTGTTTAGCCGTGTCTGTTCACAATAAAACTGAAGCATAAGAAGATGTTTATGTTAAATTAATAACATCCTTAAGAAGATGTTAGAGAAACAAGCTTCTAAAAACTTTCTTTTCTTTAGGTATTGGAACTGTACCCGTGGGCCGTGTGGAGACTGGTATCCTCAAGCCTGGCATGGTTGTGACCTTTGCCCCTGTCAATGTGACCACTGAGGTCAAGTCTGTGGAGATGCACCACGAGTCTCTTGCTGAGGCTTTGCCTGGTGACAATGTTGGCTTCAACGTAAAGAACGTGTCAGTAAAGGAAATCCGTCGTGGCAATGTGGCTGGTGACAGCAAGAACGACCCACCAATGGAGGCTGGCAATTTCACTGCTCAGGTCAGATATGTCACACATCAAAAGACCATCAGTCTGATGAGCAATATCACATTCAGTAAGAATACTATATATGACTATAATAAAGGAAAGGAAAAATATGAGAGAAACAAATTAATGGCAAATTCTATTGCTGATTCTATAAGAGGCTAAAGCAGATTATAATTCATTTTAATATTTTACTCTTTATTGTAGGTCATCATCCTGAACCACCCTGGTCAGATCTCTCAGGGTTATGCTCCTGTGCTGGACTGCCACACTGCTCACATTGCCTGCAAGTTTTCTGAGCTCAAGGAGAAAATTGACCGCCGTTCTGGTAAGAAGCTTGAGGACAACCCCAAGAACCTGAAGTCAGGAGATGCTGCCATCATCCTCATGGTCCCTGGGAAGCCAATGTGTGTTGAGAGCTTTTCACAGTATCCACCTCTGGGTGAGTATAGAGTTTAGCTGTAAAATTTAGGAACTTATTAACATCTGCTCTCATGTTACCACCAAGCCCATTAAAAGACACTCAGGACCTGAATAAAAACCCACACTTCTGTTCCTCTTTTCATAACTAACTTATACATATTGAGCTACTAAATAATGAATCAGTTAGTGAATAATACTTTGAAAACTGTCACCTGTTAAGAATAAGCATACAATTCAAGGTGCTGAGTACTATTTTGCTGCTTTATTGTAGGTCGTTTTGCTGTGCGTGACATGAGGCAGACTGTTGCTGTCGGCGTCATCAAGGCTGTTGACAAGAAAGCTGCCAGTAGTGGCAAGGTGACCAAGTCTGCTCAGAAGGCCGCAAAAAGCAAATGAATCCCACCACCAGACACACAAGTCTTGCTCACAGCATCCCATTCTCCAATGTGTCAGAGCCTGAACTCACTTCTTAAAGACTGGTTAATGATGATAAAAGCCCATCGCAAAAGCTTCCGCAGGAAAGGAGGAAATTCTCATTTTCCAAGCACCTTAGGAGAAAATTGCTTCTGAAATAAAAAAAAATAATAATTAATTGCATATGACTGTCATTAGTGTTTTTGCTCATGTCAGTGCACAGTTAATTGTGTTTGTTTTATTGAATTGGCACATGGATTGAATGTCTTGAAGTAAACACATTTCAACCATTTTAATGTTTCCTTTTATGTTTAAAACTATTCACAGCTTACACATTTAATTTAAATGTAAACACATTTCTTGAACTCATGAGAACAATTGAGAAAAGAAAAAAATAATGAATTTATAAAATGTTTTCTTCAATGCTGTTGCGCCTAAAATATCCCTGGATTCTTGGCTTTTCTTTAAGTATTTGATCTGAAAAGAGCTTTCCTGAATACAGAGGAAAGTCATGTTCATTCTAAGAGTGTTTGTCTTAAGTTTAAGACCTATTGATAATAGCTGCATTATTATTGGGAAATTTGTTGATAGAGATTCCCTGATTAAATGACCATAACTATATTACCCAGGACCTAAGGCTTCTGTAAAGCCTCATAAAACACTTTAAGGGCAGAAGATGTGAAAAGGAGGAGTAAATTATATATGACTAGATTTGTAAGGGCTGAACATGGTCCTAAAGGTATTCTTGAGTGTGCTAAGTGACAACTTATGAAAAACAAAAAACAAATTCGGCATATACTTTAAATTGATCTTATTTATGACACCTAGGAAAACTGCTGCTTTAACATTTAGTTATTCACACTTGCTCACTGTCAGTGGCTAGCAGTGAAAAATCTGCTTATTTAAAAGACGTCTAAAAAAAAAAATGTTCTCTCACCTGCTTCTTTGCTGCTCCATCTCCTAAAAGTGGGTTCAGTGTCATACCTATCACTAATCCTATCCCTCATTAACATGTCTACAGGCAAAGAAACTGCTCAACAATCATCCTTAAAATAAAGTTTGGGATTAAACTGGGATATATGACAGGGTCATCACACTGATTTATCTGCTCATAGGGCAGCCATATCCAGCACCTGGGGGGCAGAGAAGGAGATGTTCCTTGCTCCTGAGGGGAACCTACTAGCATGGGGATTGAACCCACAACCTTCCGATTATGGGGCCTAACCACTAGGCCACCACTGCCCCTTTAGTTATAAAATGTTAGATGATTCCTCTAATCATATTCATTTCACATTTTTCATTTTAGCACAACAAAGAATTCACACTCATGGCTCCATTTATTGAACTAATGATGAAAATTTTCAGATTTTATACACTTCTTTTTTTTCATATACATAAGCATGTACCTTGCTTTCAACAAAATTATAATTAGAAAGCACATTTGGAAACTGCAAGTGTAGTTTTAGGTAAATGAGAACTGAAGCAATGGTGATTGCACAATGCAGCTTCTTTCCATTTGTGATCCATGTGTGTGTCAACGCTTCCAGGAATCGTCCTGAGAATTTTCATTTTCAGTGTATTGAAAGTGTAAGGTTTAAATAGGAGGGTGGAACCCTTTTTCAGAATCAGTGAGAAAAGATCTGTCCAAAAGCGATACTGAAGCAGAGAACCTCGGCACATACACGGTTGGTATTATTTGAAGTTAATGTTTAAAAGCAGTGGTTTCCTTTTCTAAACTACATTTCTGAATTATGTGTGGATGTTTCCATGCTTGTACTGAAACCTCTAGATGGCAAGAAAAGCACCTGGGAAAAAATGTAATGCTGAAGGCATTGCAGCTTTGGACTCACCTGCACAACAGGAAAACAATGATAAAAATCTCCCTAACCCTCTCCGTCAGAAGAAGCGGAAGGCGTCTAAAAGTAAGTGTGTGACAGATCAGTGATCTTAGATCTGATGATCTATGTTTTCTTTGTTGTGGAGGATTTTAAGATGTTTTTCAAAAAAGAAACACAGCACTTCCTGTATCTATCCATCTTGAAATTTCACAAACTGAGCGCTTGCTTTTTGCCCTAGCTCTTTATGTGTCAGCAATTCCATATCAGATGTTTTATGTGCCATACATGTTTGTATCAGGAATGTCTCTTTGATTACACACCAGGAAGTTTCCTTGCATTCACTCTGATGTTCATTCTTGAGGTCTGCCGTGACTGCTCACTGGCTTGAGGTGGTACTTCTGTACTGAATCATATCTTGTTGATTCATGTTCTCATCTGTGTGTTTCTTCTTGCTGGCTAGTGTGAGCAGCTTGTTTTAAGTGACGAGTTTCAGTTGAAAGAGTGCACTTTAAAAAGCATATAAAGAGGAAATATCTGCCCAGTTTCAGAAAAAATGAACTCTGCAAAATGAATAAACGGACGTTGTATTTCTTTCATGCAGATATAAATTCCAAGAATCGTATTCAAAATCTGAAGACATGAAAAGGTTTTGTGGATTTTCTGAGAACAAGCAAACTCTCTACAAGGATCAAACGGAAATAAAACAATTTTATGCAAAAGTTAGATCACAGAGTTAGTTGAGTAACATAATGGAAAAAACATTAATATAAAATATCAAGAAGATGAAGAATGCCGTAATTTTGGTACAGCCACATTTAATGATCTCTTAATAAACGTTGGCACCCCAAAAACTGTTGCTTACACTGTAAAAATGTGTTAACCTTGCTTAAGAAAAGTGTGCCAAATGGTTGATCTGAAACAATGAGTAAAGAACTAGGAGTTATTAGTTTGTACAACATGCAAATCTTTTAGAAAGGCTGTTTGTATTATATTTTATGAGGATTTGATAACTAGGTTTTGTTTTATAGTTTTACACAAGCAATGGCAAATCAAAAGGTTTTGACTCATTTGTCATCTCTCTTCCAAGCTGGCATTGAAGAAGAAAGGATTCCAGCAGAGGTTGTTCCGATCTCATCTGAGCTTGACCGCTGGATAAGGCAGCAGGGCAGAGACTTGCGTCTGCGCCAATGTGACCGACAGGTCACGGTGAAGCTGGTCAACAATCTGATTAAGGATTTACTGATGTTCTTCAAAGACAATAAAGAGCAGCCTTTCTTTAAGGATGTTTCTGTTCTCAACACAGGGAGCTACTATGAATTTGTGAAGGTACACATTGACAAGCTTCAACACAATCTGTGTTGCTATTCAGCCAAGAATATTGTGTTCAAAGATTGATTCTGTCTGTGTATTTGCTTTACAATACAGCCAAGAACACAGGCTCCAGGCCACAGATATAACAAAGAAGTGTGAGGCATTTAAAAGGTCCTAAGACAAGCTGGTTAGCTGAGGATATTCAGTTTGCAGTACATTCAGTGCGTAAGGATTTAAAGGAGAAAAAAATCTATTTCTCCTATATATTTGGATTAGTGTTCCACAGGCAGTCAGCTCTCTTGGTAAGATACACTGTCATGGGTGTCTTTGAAAAGACAGCAGAACTACATTAATAACTGCATTTCTGAATCAGCAAACAGACTTGATCAAGTGTTTTATAAAGGTGATTTTAAAGGTCATAGCTTACTAACTAGAAATGAGGAAGGAAGGAATGAAGGAAGGAAGAAAACTTCTACTCCCCATTACTCTGTTCGCCCTGCACTCAAGACCTTTTAAAGCTAATAATTTATTTTTTTGGTCCACTGTAAGCGGGAACAAAGCGATTCAAAGCAGAATATGCAGTAAATGCACATTTCCACATTTAACTGACTCTTATAGCATATATGTATATATGTTTAAAAAAAAAAAGTTGCATGCTGAGCTGTGTGTTGTAAGTAAAGGATCCAGAATCAGGTGGTATTTCTATATTAATTTAACATGATATCAGATGTAGTACACATTCCAAGAAACAGTATATAAGTAAAAATAGGGTTTCCATGTCAATGAAAATTCAGTTGAAACTGAAAGTATGGAGATGCTCACTTTCACATTGTGTTTTATGTTCTGTTGTTTTCTTTTTTGTCTTTTTCCCTTGTGGGTGTTAATGTAAGCATGCAGAAACCCACAAGTCGTTTCAGTTTCAGAAGGGCCAGTTTCTGAGACATGAACTGACCCTAGTGGACTAAACTTTAACACTAATGGATGATCATTGCAAGTTGTCTGAATCTAGCTGTGGAAAACTAACCCAATTAATGTAATTTCTCCCACCAGATTAATGCACCTAATGAGTTTGACATCATGTTGAAGCTTAAAACCCCCCGTCTTAAGTGGAAGGAGCTGGAGGAATATAAAGGGCTTTTCTATACCTTATCCCTGTCTCGTCCTACACGCACCAAGATACGATCTTTCCTCTTAGATGATGAGTGCACCATCTCTGCTAATAAAATAATGAAGGAGATGCAATATTTGGTCAAAAAGTTTGTCAACACCCTCAAAGGTTCGCTTCTCTTCAATGAAAAATCATAGCTTTTAGCCTTTACACTCTAAAATCTAATAAAGCTAAGATTCTCTTTTTTCTCAAAAGTTTAGAGAGTAAAATTTCAAACATATTTTTAAAAAATCATTGCAAAATGGAACAGGAATGGATCACTTTTATCAGTTCTCATAACAATGGCTGATCTTGACATCCTGATACATTTTATAAACTAGAACCCTTTCTAAATCTTTGCAATTGTTCTAAAATCCTGGTTTTGTTTGCATCATGTTTCTATAGTACAATGATGTTACATATTCAGAAACAACCATTACTGTGAGTAATAAAATAAAGCCTTTGATTTGAATTAAAAATGTAAGCACACCATTCAGATCAATTTAGTGATGCAGAATTGTGGACTTTTATTCAGTTCTGCATGACTCAGGTATGTATAACCTACTCAACACTTGCTTTTGGTTATGTTTTAGTGTCTGCTGGAGAAGGTCGCTGGGTGGTGTGTAGGAAGCGGATAAATTCGCCAGCGGTGACCTTGGCTTATGTGAATGAGGATGACGGGACTGAAATAATGTCAGTAGATATTGTCCCTGCCCTAGAGGTACCACAAGGCTGGCCTGTAGCTGCACGAGGTGGACCATTTGTGGATAACTGGCTGGGGAAGAACATGCGGCAAAAAATTCTTAGCCAGCCAATTTATTTTGTCCCCAAGAGACCAAAAAAGCAAAACCTCAGTGAAGTTGAAAAAGGTAGGTCTACACACATTATGATACCTTGATTGTCCAGCATGTTACAAAATGTGCAGGATTTAGAGTAGCTGATGTACATCTGTATGTTTTTTATCTTTACAGAAAGCTGGAGAATATCATTTTCTCATATTGAAAAAGAAATTATCAGGTTCCATGGCAACAAAAAGACGTGCTGTGAGAGTAGACAAAATGAATGCTGTCGGTAAGCATAAAAACTTGACATCCATCTATTATTTTAGCTGCTTATCATAACTAGGATCACAATGGAGTGCTGCAAAAGGCTTAGAAACACCCAGTTTGATCCTTCATCTCAGGTCAGACAAATAGACAAACCCACTCACAAAAGCAGTAGTGCCTAGGGGGCAATTTAGCAACTTCAATCCACCTAACAAGTACGTCTGTCATGGTAGGCGGCGCTCTGGTCTGATTGGATACACCTGCCGTCTCATTTGGGACGACAGGTATGTCTCATTGGAGAAGGGTTTAAAGGTCCCAATGAGCCAGTGCAGTGTGTCAGTCATTCTTGGTGTTATTCACACATGGGTGGGTGCTTCCATGGTCTTTATGTTAAAGAAAGTCAAGTCACAGTTCCCTGGCTCTGCGTTTACGTCCTACTCACACCACCCCAGCGGGACTTGTCTTTGGACTGTTGAAAATAATTGGAGCACAGGGAGAACATGCACATCCAAAACAGATAGGACCCAGACTGCCTCGATTGGGATCAAACTCAGAATCTTCTCTCCGGGATGTGACAGTGCTACACACTGCACCAATGTCCTGCCCAAAATGCTTTGTGTCATTTAAAATCATATTCAGTCAATCTTTAATTCACTGTGATTAGGGCAACACAATGTCAGCAACTAAAATATAGTTCACTTATAAATGAGAAAATGTGATTTTCAGTCTGATGATCGTTTGGTTATTTATCACGGCTAGACATAGACGTGTTAAAACACTAAATACGTGATATAACATATCCTAAAATAAAAATGTAGACTAAGTGTTGGAATTCTTATGGTAAGATGGCCAACTTTAAACAAAAAATAATATATTAATCTAAATTATATATTAATCTAAATAATATATTTCTAATAATATAATTAATGAGTTTTTAAATGTATATGTTCCAAAAGCTGGCTGCATCTGGGATAAAATCATAGTAGTTACACTACTAAATAAGTAAGATTTTGTCAACATTAAAGTATTTTACTGGACTTTTAAACAATGTAACTGGTTTCAGTCACCAGAACATCTCTTGTATTTCCTTTGGATCAAACATGTGTTCCAAGATTGCCTCCTTGAGAAGTTTGTAGAATGTGGGCTGCATTTCTGGGCTGCAACTGGAACAGCTTTAAATGAAGTATTAGGCTAGAAATGCAACACACAGCCTAACATTTAGAATATGTTTGTGGGTATAGAATTTATAATGATTATGTCTAAATATTTCTATTAATCTGGTTAATCTATCTTGATATTCTGTTGGTGGTCTCTGCCGATTTTTTCCCCCCAGGAAACTGTGTTTGCGACTTCTCAAGCGCCTGTTTGAGGGACTGAAGCAAACTTATCCCAAAGAGCTTAAACATCTATGCTCCTACCATGGGAAAACTGCCTTCTTCCACCACCTTTCTGTTAGAAGTGAAGATTCAATGTGGACTCCTGGGCAGCTGTCTGACTGCTTTATGAAACTTTTGTCTGACTTTGAGCAGGCTGCACAACTCAGCTCACTTCCCCACTTCTTTGTCCCAGACTATAATCTCTTCTGTCCACCTGCTTTTCCCAAGAGCTCTCTCCTGTTTCTGACCAAAGCTTTGAGAAACCAGAGGGTGGCTGGTCTTCCTCTTCTGCAGATACAAGGTCCTCCTCTAGCCGTATGCTACACTCCTGCTCTCTCACCTCAGCTTGAGGAAATCTCTGCAAAAGATGTCAGTCCCCAAACAGCTTGTCAGACAAGTTTATTTAACTTTTCATGTGCAGCTTTGGCCTGCTTTGTTTTTTTTGTGGCCATAGCATGTGCATTTTATGTAAGAATATGACACTTAAATTTACTGTCCCAGTATTTACTGTGTGAAAACTTGTTTTTGGCATGTTTAAATGGGCCTGGTGTATGTGAACCTGTTCCTTTATTGGTGATGTATAAATTGTTTAACTGTGATATGTTTGAAAGTAGAACAACTCCAACAAAATGTATATCGGACAGTGGAAGCCTAGTTGTTAGGGTATAGCCCCCATAGTCGGAAGTCGGTCTGGGTGTTACGAGTGTTGTACTGTGTTGCACGATGGGTGTTGCTTTCATCTCACTGACCCTTGAATCACTGGTAATGTAGAAAAAAATGTTAAATGAACAAAAAGGAAGTCTATAAAAAGAATATCTTCTTCTTTTTCTTTCGGCTGCTCCTGTTTAGGGGTAGCCACAGCGGATCAACCGTCTCCATTTCTTACGGTCCTCTGCATCTTCCAGCTTCAAACCAACCACCTGTATGTCCTCTCTCACCACGTCCATAAACCTCCTCTTTGGTCTTCCTCTTTCCCTCTTTCCTGGCAGCTCCATCTTCAACAGCCTCTTCCTAATATAATCCTCATCTCTCCTCTGGACATGTCCAAACCAATGCAACCTTGATTCTCTAGATAAAAAGAATATAAGGATAAAAAATTGTGATATGAAATAATAAGAACTGAAACAGATTTTTGCTATCTGTCTCATTTTCTTCACACATTCTCTGTTTTTATCTATATTTGCTTTCTTATTAGATTTTATAGAACTGTCCAGCATAACTGTCTAATGGGTTCCTGAATAATTATTTTATTGCAGGGGGAAAAAAAAAGTTGGGATTTTTGGCAAGTCTGAAAAGGGTTAAAAATATTCTGCTACTGTCTAACATCAATAAATAATAAATAAATACACTTATATATACTTATTTATAAATAAATAGACTTTAATCACTTGTTTTTTTTTTGCATCATTTGAACACAACATCTGCCATTTTATTTTTGTGGAAACTTTTTTGTAAACAGATTGCTAAAATTGCTGCAAAATAAATTGGAATGAAAATATCTCTCTCTCATTTTCATAACCGCTTGTCCTAATTTGGGTCGTGAGGTGGTTGGTAGTACCTTTCTCAGCTCTTACAGGGCGAAAAAAGGCTGGGAAACTGGGAAAGGTTGCCGGTCCCTTGCAGGCTGACACACTCACACCCACGGGCAATTTAGTATCTCCAGTCCACCTGATGCACATGTCTTTGGACACCAGGAAATCAGAACTCTTGGAGTAAACCCACTCGGACACTGGGAGAACATGCAAACTCTGCCTGGGAATCGAACCAAGGACCTTCTCACTATAAGGTGACATTTTTGCCTTCACTTGTAAAGCCACCATCTTGTATATAGTTTTCTGAACAAATATAACGATACGGTATCCCAATATACCACTATGACACTGAAGGGTAATTGGTAGAAGTGGATAAACCAGTGGTTTTGCTGTGTTCTTTCACTGTTTGCTTTAGACATATCTAATAATTTCGTTCAACTTTTTAGGACAGTGTATTGAAATGAGCACAGTGAGACTGAATTAGGGACTTTCTGGTTAAGTTTTACAATGTGTATTACGTGTATAATTAATTTTATGAACTGTAGTACTACATTTATTATTAAAAACAACAAAATAATAATAATAACAATAATAATATTATTACTTCATGGAGCACTTTTCTTGCATTTAGATGCTGCTCAATGTTTTTTTTTTTACATTACATTACATTACATCATTGACATTTTTTTTTTACATTTGGCAATAATTATATATATTAACCCGGCCACTAGGGATGCACAAGCCAGTGTATTTCTTGCCAAGTCAATATGCGGACAACAGTACAGAATTCCATACCGGATCGGTCGAGGCCCGGGTTAACAACGACCGCCATCAGTGCTGTTAGCCTACAGGGTGCCGGTGGAAATTGGACTACTGTTGGCCAAAAAAGAAGAAGAAGAGGAGGAAGGCATGTCCAGAGGGAGAAGGAGAGAAAGAAGGAGAGGAGAGTGGAAGTGAGGGTAGGGACTTTGAATGTTGGCAGCATGACTGGTAAAGGTAGAGAATTAGCTGATATGATGGAGAGAAGGAAGGTTGACATTTTGTGTGTGCAAGAGACTAGATGGAAGGGTAGTAAGGCCAGGTGTATTGGAGGGGGGTTTAAACTGTTCTACCATGGTGTGGATAGAAGGAGGAATGGAGTAGGTGTTATCCTGAAGGAAGAGTATGTGGAGAGTGTTTTGGAAGTGAAGAGGGTGTCAGGGAGGGTGATGAGTTTGAAGCTGGAAGTTGAAGGTGTGATAATGAATGTCATTAGTGCTTATGCTCCACAAGTTGGTTGTAAGATGAAAGAGAAGGAAAAATTCTGGAGTGAGTTAGATGAAATGATAGAGAGTGTACCCAGGGGAGAGAGAGTGATGATTGGTGCAGATTTTAATGGTCATGTTGGTGAAGGGAACAGAGGTGATGAGGAGGTGATGGGTAGGCATGGTGTCAAGGAGAGGAATGCTGAAGGTCAGATGGTTGTAGATTTTGCAAAAAGGATGGAAATGGCTGTAGTTATTACTTATTTTAAGAAGAGGGAGGAGCACAGGGTGACGTATAAGAATGGAGGAAGATGCTCACAGGTGGATTATATTCTTTGCAGGAGGGTCAGTTTGAAAGAGATCAGAGACTGCAAAGTAGTGACAGGGGAGAGTGTAGCTAAACAGCATAGGATGGTGGTCTGTAGGATGACCTTGGAGGTAAAGAAGAGGAGGAAAGTGAGGGCAGAGTTGAGGATCAAGTGGTGGAAGCTGAAGGAGGAGGACTGTAAGGTGGAATTCAGGCAGGAGTTAACATGGGCACTGGGAGGTGTTGAAGAGCTACCGGATTGCTGGGAAACTACTGCAGAAGTGATAAGGCAGACGGCTAGAAATGTACTTGGTGTGACATCTGGAAGGAAAAAAGAGGATAAGGAAACCTGGTGGTGGAACCAAGAAGTCCAGGAGTGTATTCAAAAGAAGAGGGAGGCAAAGAAGACATGGGACATACAGAGAGATGAAGAAAGTAGACAGGTGTACAAGGAGATGAACCGCAGGGTGAAGAAAGCAGTGGTGAAGGCCAAAGATAAGGTGTTTGGTGAATTGTATGAGAGGTTGGACAGTAAAGAGGGAGACAAGGACCTTTACCGATTGGCTAGACAGAGAGACAGATCTGGGAAAGATGTGCAGCAGGTCAGGGCGATTAAAGATAGAAATGGTAACGTACTCACAGGTGAACAGAGCGTGTTGAGCAGATGGAAGGAATACTTTGAGGAGCTGATGAATGAAGAAAATGAGAGAGAGAGAAGACTGGATGATGTGAGAAGAGTTAACCAGGAAGTGCAGCAAATAAACAAGATGGAAGTAAGGACAGCGATGAAGAGGATGAAGAATGGAAAGGCTGTTGGACTGGATGACATACCAGTGGAAGCATGGAGATGTTTAGGGGAGATGGCAGTTGAGTTTCTGACCAGATTGTTTAACACAATCTTGGCAAGTGAGAAGATGCCTGAGGAGTGGAGACAAAGTGTACTGGTACCGATCTTCAAGAATAAGGTTGATGCACAGAGCTGTAGTAACTATAGAGGGATAAAGTTGATCAGCCACACCATGAAGTTATGGGAAAGAGAAGTGGAAGCTCGGTTAAGAAAAGAGGTGAGGATCAGTGAACAGCAGTATGGTTTTATGCCGAGAAAGTGCACCACAGATGCAATGTTTGCACTGAGGGTGTTGATGGAGAAGTACAGAGAAGGTCAGAAGGAGCTGCATTGTGCCTTTGTGGATTTGGAGAAAGCATATGACAGGGTGCCTAGAGAGGAGTTGTGGTTTTGTATGAGGAAGTCTGGTGTTACGGAGAAGTATGTGAGAGTAGTTCAGGATATGTATGATGACAGTGTAACAGTGGTGAGATCTGCAGTGGGAGTGACGGATGCATTTAAGGTAGATTTTGGATTACATCAAGGATCAGCCCTGAGCCCATTCTTGTTTGCAATAGTAATGGACAGGTTGATGGACGAGGTTAGACAGGAGTCTCCGTGGATGATGATGTTTGCTGATGATATTGTGATCTGTAGTGAGAGTAGGGAGCAGCTTGAGGAGAACCTGGAGAGATGGAGATATGCTCTGGAGAGGAGAGGAATGAAAGTGAGTAGGGCAAAGACAGAATACATGAGTGTGAATGAAAGGGAGGAAAGTGGCGTGGTTAGGATGCAGGGAGTGGAGGTATCAAAGGTGGAGGAGTTTAAATACTTGGGATCAACAGTTCAGTGTAACGGCGAGTGTGGAAGAGAGGTGAAGAAGAGAGTGCAGTCTGGTTGGAATGAGTGGAGAAGAGTGGCTGGAGTGATTTGTGACAGACGCGTACCAGCTAGAGTAAAAGGGAAGGTTTACAGGACAGTAGTGAGACCAGCTATGTTGTATGGGTTGGAGACGGTGGCACTGACGAAAAGGCAGGAGGCGGAGCTGGAGGTGTCAGAGTTAAAGATGCTGAGATTTTTGTTGGGTGTGACGAGGATGGACAGGATTAGAAATGAGTATATTAGAGGGACAGCTCAGGTTAGACGTCTTGGAGACAAGGTTAGAGAAGCAAGGTTGCGTTGGTTTGGACATGTGCAGAGGAGAGACAAGGATTATATTGGAAGGAGGATGTTGAAGATGGAGCTGCCAGGAAAGAGGAGAAGAGGAAGACCAAAGAGGAGGTTTATGGATGTGGTGAGAGAGGACATGCAGGTGGTCGGTTTGAAGCAGGAAGATGCAAAAGACAGGAAGAAATGAAGACAGTTGATCCGCTGTGGCGACCCCTAAAAGGGGAGCAGCCAAAAGAAAAAGAAGAAGAAGAAGAAGAAGAATTATATATATTAATAATATAATAGAACAATTGTTGATTTTTTAATGGTCACTTTACAAGGAAATCTGAAAATAGAAAACATATTTACTTAAGCAATGTATATGAAAAGGTTGGAGTACAATGTAATAAATAAACAGGAAGCTTTGTAAAAAAAAAAACTTTTTTTTAAATGATCAATTGCAGTCTAATTGTTCTTCATTTAAGGAGTCTTCGGTAAATCTGTTTGCTTGATTAGGATTTTCCATTTCAAGTTTTCTAAAGTGTATAAAAGCACCAATCCATTAAAAGTTTTGAAAACCAGTAGCTGAATTTAATCTACTCTAGATGAGACAAGCAGCCTGTGTAATGAAGGCAAAACAGGTGTTATATGTGTTTGTACATGTCAGTGCTCTAATTGCAGCTTTCTGTTCTGACCTGTTAATCTCGTTTTTTTAAATCTAGTGAACAGTGCATTAATAACCTAAAAAAACAAAAGCACGGACCAGTGTTTAGCATCTTGCTATTTGAGGAAAACAAATGGAGTAAAGCTGCTGTAATGATTCAATTAATATGTGATTTAAACAGAGTAATGTAAAAAAAGAAACTATATCAAGATTTCTGTTTTCCTCTTTTGATTGTACTAGGAGGTATGATTGCATTAAAGCTATAGCTTTCTTTTTTTCTTTCTTTTTTGTTAGAAAAGGGTATGTTGTGCATTTTTTTTTGCTCTATAGTTTATTATTTGCTCTATAGTTTATAGTGTTTTGTATGTGTAATTGTGTGTGTTCTTTAGCAATGTTGTTTCTATGCCCGTTTAGAATCTACTATATTATTTTCATTTAGGAAGGCATTTTAATTATTTTTTAGTCGAAAAAAACTTAGGAACGACTTACAAGAGGAACGGGTTCTCTACGGCATGTTTTGGTGTGAACACAAGCTATAAATACTCTGCGCCGGAAGCAGCTCGTCCTCTTCTAGTGATCAAACATGGCGGTGAGTGCCGATGTCACACAGTTGAAACGGTGTTCATCACAAATCTTAAAACATCGTCTTTTCTCGGGGTTTTAATGAAGCGTCTTTGGATACCATTGATAGTATTTTGTAGGATTAGTACAAGCCGGGATGTATTTATGATAGAAACGGTTCGTTGAGAAAGATGAGCGAGTACAGGGCAGTTAACGCGCCGGTGTGCCCAACCGAGGGACTGTGTGTTTTTAAGCTCCACTTTAAGCGGCGTAAATCGGTGTCATATCAGACGAGTTGAAATGTGAAGTTCTTTGTTTGCATTAGAAGGGTTGGAGTGAAAAATCGGCTACAATAATCAGCTGGAAATGGTGGATCTGTCCGGACATGTTTCCCGTGAAGGAGTTGCTTAAGTTTCTGGCGCTTCTGAGTGTCGAAGAAATTGATCGCTATGAGTTGGTTTGTCTGTATATATAGTGTTGTTCGGAGGTTTGCTATTTCTATTTAACCATGCTAATTGTCCAGGCCTTCCTCCAAACCCCCACTCTGTCAAAGGACGCGTATGTCTGTATTTGCTCAGTGTTCCTACTTTAACCTGCAAATCCTGAATGTGGTGGGAAAAAAGTTCATCGTCTCACAATGTAATTGTGTTGTTGTGGACGCGGCCTCAGTTTTTTGCCTTCTCCACACTTTTGTGATTTGTTATGCACACCAGGTTTAAGTCCTCTAATAAGCTTTTCATTTTTCCTGTGTCCTGGAGTAGAGCGTAAAGCACGCAGATCAAGGGCTCTTCAGGACAGTCAGTCAGTTGTTTTATAAACTGATGATTAAACCACAACAGTGTGAACTAGTATTTGCAATGCAGTCTGATTTCATTAAGGACAGCTTGGTGTAGTAACAAGATGTGATGTGCTTATGTTCTGGATATTAAGTTGTGTTCTCTTTCTTTGCAGGACCAGGGTGAGAAGAAGGAGAACCCCATGAGGGAGTTGCGCATCCGCAAACTGTGCCTGAACATCTGTGTTGGTGAAAGTGGTGACAGACTGACACGCGCTGCCAAGGTGTTGGAACAGCTGACAGGCCAGACTCCTGTCTTCTCCAAAGGTATGCCTAATGTTCTTCTGGGTCATAGCACCGTTGTGTGGTTTTTGGTTCTATATTTGGACCCTGCTTTACAGATACTCAGCATGAATATTTCTCTGTTTACAGCCCGCTACACTGTGCGATCCTTTGGCATTCGTAGGAATGAAAAGATTGCGGTCCACTGCACTGTTCGTGGTGCTAAGGCTGAAGAGATCCTGGAAAAGGGGTTGAAGGTGAGGTTGTGTGTGAGGCTGCTCATAGAGCAAAGTTTAATTTTCAGAAATAATTGCTATTTTTCCTTCCTTTGCTTGTTTTGAGTGTTTGTCTGAGAACTGATAAGGTAGCAGGTGGTATTCCAAAACATTTTAGTTGGGAGAAATTAATATGTGGTATTCGTCATTGTGGGGAATGGCTCAGGAAATGTACTTTTTGTATTGACTACTACCTTAAATTTCATGTTGCTTCCCGTTTTAATATATTGAGAATACCATATACTTGATCCTTCACAGATGATGCCAAAAAAGATTTAATTACAGAAAGTGAGGGTTTTGGCATGTTCAGCTTTATGCTGTGGTTAGTCAATGTGAAGTTGTGGAGGATTTGTCTTGTTCAGTAAATAGGGATACAGTTGATTATGTAATTCTAAATATTGTAAAACTTGAGTTGTAAGCCTATGCTGATATTTCAGTAGGTCAAATCTTACAAATCAGCAGTGATTTTTTTTATTTATTTTGATACTAGTTTGTGTTCATTATCTTTCAATGAAAATGAATTCATTGAAGTGGTCTGGTTTGCCTTAAGTGCATTGAGAGCTAAAACAAAAAAATCACACCCTCTTCAACTCAGTAAGGACTTGTTAATAACCTGATTAATTCAGGTGTTTTGTGAGGATGTAAAACACTTAAGGCTGCAGGACAGTGGACTTTCAGAAACAGTTGGAAAATGTCCTTTGTTTAATCTGTGCTCATCAATGATGTTCTTGGCTCAGGTGCGTGAGTACGAGTTGAGGAAAAACAACTTCTCAGACAGCGGGAACTTTGGCTTTGGTATCCAGGAGCACATTGATCTGGGTATCAAGTACGACCCCAGCATTGGTATCTATGGCTTGGACTTCTACGTGGTGAGTATTTTAACATGAAAATGGGATGTTTGAAACCTTAGTTCTTACAGGTTTAAAAGGTGTTTTATTATTTATTTTTTTTTACTTTTAAGCCTCCTTTAAGAGTAATGAATTAACTGATGAGCTTAAAGCAATGTTTTATAGCTTATTTTGCTTTCATGGAACAGGTTCTGGGCAGACCCGGTTTCAGCATTGCTGACAAAAAGAGGAAGAGAGGCCGCATTGGTTTCAAGCACCGCATCCGTAAGGAGGAAGCCATGCGTTGGTTCCAACAGAAGGTGTGTCTGAATCTGTACTGTTGGGTTAACAAAGGGTATCGCTTTACTCTGTCACATTACTCATTCAGTTGGGGATTACTTGGATCCTGTATAACATCTGTTATAATGGAAAGGAAGGTGTGTGTGGAGCTATGAACTTGTCTAACTGTCCATATTAATTCATGTTTTTCTATTTTCTTTCAGTATGATGGTATCATCCTTCCTGGCAAGTAGAGGACCACACTTTGATTTTGTTCATAACAAACAAATAAAAACAAAAAGCCCATTTTTTTTGCCTCCATTGTCGTCTTTGAAAATTAAGGTTAATTGATGGGAAAGTGCTTCCCTGCTTATCATTAGTGGCTGGAAGTAGGCATTTTAATACCAGGCTTTACCTTCAGAGCTCTTGTAGTAGTCTGAATTGCTTTCAGGAACACGTTTGCATATGGCTATGTAATTTTAGTTTAGGTTTTTTTTTTTTTTCTTCCCTCCCTCTTTTACCAATGTAAAGTGCCAAACAGAATTTTATATTGATTTGTCAAGTTTTATACCGGCTGATGTTGCCATCCCTATTTATCTGGGTTTGGGACCAGTAAAAAGAAGCACACTTTTTTTTTTTTTTTTTTTTTTTTTTTTTTTTTAATCAACATACTGCTTTTTTTGATTTTGTTTATTAAAGAAAAACTTTTCATTGCACAGATTGCCCATGTAATAACTGCCACCTGAACTTCTAACTGCTTCTTGGCAATTCAAGTATGGCAGGCATTTTACCCCAATGCACATGTATACTATATTTTTAATGAGAGACCTTGGGCTGTGTTGTCCCCCTCTTGCATATAGAATTTAGGGCTGAGGTTTCATAGAATAATATTGGAAAGTATTACTGGAAATACCAACAAAGCACTTTACAAATTTGCCCAAACTGACAAAACAATGAATTCTGGAATCTAATGGAGTGTCCTTCCAAATGATGTGTAGTCTGATCTGTGATCTAAAACATGAAACTTTATTGAGATGCTGGGGCAGGATCTTAAATTAGCCTTTCAACTATATTTTCATTGTGGCTGAATTAAAGCAATTCTGCAGTTAGAAAGTATTCAAAGGTTCCTGATCTTCAATCACGGAAAGTGTTTGGTTGTAGTTGATAAAGGTGACACTAGTTATTAAATTTAGAGGGAAATTCTGTTTTACATTTTTTATATAGGTGTATTTTATATAGGTGTGCTTCAAAAAATAGGGGAAACCATGTTAAGTTACATTCTTTTAGATGGCATTGTAACATCTGAATAAATGTTTATATAAAATCATATATAGTGAAATTGTCATAGAATGTTATAATCTAACTTTGAAAGA
This sequence comes from Hepsetus odoe, assembly GCA_017165825.1. Lineage (NCBI taxonomy): Eukaryota > Metazoa > Chordata > Actinopteri > Characiformes > Hepsetidae > Hepsetus > Hepsetus odoe. The sequence continues at coordinate 12,242,117 of CM029368.1, forward strand.
AATGGTGTAATATTTTTAGAGTACCAGTGTTACTATTTTTAATAATATTATGACTATTTTTTCATTGTATGAAAAGGTTCTGAATTGTTAGCCCTTAGTCGTGAACATTTTTTCCATGAAAAACTATTTGAAATAAATTGGATTTCTTTATCAATGAATTCATTATCTAGTTGCCTACACACTGTTTACTGTTTTTTTTTTTTTTTCTCATTTCTTTTGGGTTTGACTCATTAAAATTTTTCCATAACTCATGGATGTAATAGTTGTTAAACAAGGCCTACATTATTACAGTATTTTGTTTTGTAGAAAAGTGCTCTAGTGGTAGGGTACTTGCCTACAGACCTATGGCTCAAGAGGTCCCAGGTTTGAATCCCACCTCTGGCACTACCACCGCTGGGTTCCTGAGCAAGACCCTTAACCCTGAGTTGCTCCAGGGGGGACTGTCCCTGCTATCAGGACATGGAAGTTGCTCTGGATGAGTGTCTGCTAAATGCTGCAAATGTAAATGTAAATCCCCTCTCAGTCAGTAAAGGACGGTCATATACTAGGTTTGCAATGAAGAAATGACACTATGTTCTGATCATTTTGGCTTTATTCAGTGAAATCCTAGAGACTATATGTCCTTTGCCATTTTCAACACCTACATATCCGTCCCCATTCAACACTTTGCAAAAAAAATATATATAATTTTACAAAGGGAATAACAAAGAATCTTTTTTGTTTCCTTATTGATGACAACATTTTTGTCCTTGACTTGAATATTTCACATTTCAACGTTTTCTCTCTGCCAAGTAAAACTTTCTTTCTCTAGGATGTTCACTGGTATTCTTCTGAAGATTTTTTTTTTTTAGCAAAGGCATGGAGTCAACAGAGAACGACCACTGCATAGTTCAGGTAAGCAGGCCGTGAAGTCTACCATTCTATATTTATCAAAACATGAGAAGTGACCTTAGGTATCATTAAACCAAGTCTCATTTTATGACAGGCTCAATAATGATCGTGATGTTGGAACCTTATTCTACTCACATGTACTTAGTGGAAATTTCTCCATCCAACTGAAAGTATTAATGCCTTTGGTGTTGCTTGTATAAACCATAGTATATAAATCTCTGAGTTCCTGTATTAATACTTCATATAATCTTTTAAGTCATTGAAAATATCTACTTTGAGAAATATCCCTTGATATATATGTAGCACACAATGGCTAAAGTACAATAATTAGGCTGTGACTAATTGATTTCATGTTTATGTACCCTTTGTGTAGAGATTGCCAAAAGGATATTTTGCAAAGAGTTTAATGGCTCAATTTCTAAAACTCAATCATTCTAACATTCAGGCATACACACATTCAAACACACATTCACACAAGAACAGAAATGCTCATTCCCTCACTGACTCAAAACACCTTCCATTCACTCTGAAATACACAGTGCGGGGTGCGTCCCTGGTTATTTTCACATTGTTAATAAGTGGGCCCTGTAACACTAAACTCCCTTGATACCTTAATAGATCAAGATGGCTTCATCAATATAGGAGCTAAAAACGATTCTGCCCGACCATCCACTTCACTGACTAATGGCTACCAGCTCCTCCTCTATTACTCCTTTGCTCTCCTCTCTGAACCAATCCATCTCTTCCTCCTTCTCTTCCTTTCCCTTTTCTCTTTTCCTCTTTCATGCTGTTATGATGCTTTGCTCTTCGTGGCTTGGGGTGTTGCGGTGCCTGCGTGAAGCATGGCGAGGGGGCAATGCCAGGGCACAACAGGAAACACCCACTGTGGGCTCAGGCAGGTCTTCAACAGCAGACCAGGTGTCAGTGTTTGGATCATAGCGCTGGACAGCTGCCTTGTAGCGCTTTTCTGCTTCATTCCAGCCACCCAAGAGGTACAAGTGGTCACCTAATGGGGACAGGCCAGCAGTGCTGACTCCCAGAGGCAAGGGTGCGACCCTGCTCCACTGACCACTTTCTGGGGAGAACACCTCAGTGGTGAGCACGTCCACACGTTCTCCACCCGGACCCAGCTGGCTGCCACCCACAACATATACCTTGCCACCCAGTGTGGTTGAACAGTGCCAACCACGAGGGGTCTCCAACTGTGCCTGCTCGGTCCAACTGTCGCTTTCCAGGCTATAGCAGGCCACGGAGCGGGAGTAGGCACAGTTGATGTAACCACCAGTCACTAAGACGTCACCTGAGGGCAGCATAGCACTGGCATGGCAACAGCGTGGTGTCTCCATAGGGGCACGAAGTTGCCAGCTGTTGGACGATGGAAAGTAGCTTTCGATGGTGGCCAGCAATCCATCAGTGTTTCGTCCACCAATGGCAAAGAGGCGCCCTCCAGTAGCCACAAGGCTAAAGTGGGTGCGCCGCTGGCGCATGCTGCTCAGATGCAGCCAGGTGTTGAAGCGTGGGTCATATCTGCAGAGAGCAAGGGGTAGGAGAACATCAGTGATAACATAACCCCCAAACATCTATTCCTCACTGTTATTTCTTAAAAATAACACATTACAACTGGATTTTAGGCTAGTCAGTTTGATATCTGTAATAATGTCCAGTGTACCTGCAGAGGGTGCTGACGGCATGTTTGGCTTGGTTTCTGGCGTCATTCTGGTCTTCTCCCCCTGCCACATATAGGAAGCCATCCATTACAGCTACACACTGGTTGAAGCTCTTTGCAGGAAGCTGGGAAAGATGGCGCCATGTAGCAGCTCCTTCACGAGGGTCTCTCCATAGCACCTGTAGATGTGGAGATAAGAGAGTAGTTCATTTCAGCAGTTTTAGAGGTGTTTGTGTGAAATGGATGCTGGTAAAGAAAGATGTTTATGCAATAAATGCCTCCCATTGGCTTCCACTGGGCAAAGAACACAACAGCAAAGTTGCTTTAGAAGTGTATTGGTGAAACGATGCATAATATTCTGGGACAATCTGTTATGTCCATCTCACTGTAGGACCTGGTAAACAACAGAACACATGTAAGCTTACGTCTTACCTGGCACTACATTACTGCTGTCCTTTTGTTCTAAAATGGTGATAAATGTAAAGAACCGCATGAACCTATATTGAAACTCACTCCCTCCCTCTTCCCTCCCTCCCTCCCTCCCTCCCAATAAGTCTGAACTTTTTTCAATCTAAAACTGTAAAGGCCTAGCTTACCTCTCGGCTAAGGGCACGCTCAGTGAGGGAGGGCCGCCCCCCAATGGTGAGAAGGGTTGTCTGGCTGCCACGGACCTTGGTACAGCGGGACTGTAGAGTATTCTGCTGGTATGGTAGCAAATGGTAGTTCATTGCTTCCACCAAAAGGCGGTGACACTGAGGGTCCTGCATCATGCGAGCAACAGGCTGGATCTCACTGACCAACTCACTGGCAGGGATTGTCTCAAAGCGTATGTGAGACAGAAGCTCAGGAGCATGAGCCTGTCTGTTTGGGTCAAAGTCTAGCCACTTCATAGCCACCTGGATCCAAACAAAGGTCAAACATAGCAATCCAAATTAAGAGTCACACTTGCCTTAGACTACTTTATATAGTTTCTGATGCGCATAGCATTCCATCCGTACTCTCCCCCTGTCCTCAAGAATTCTATTTCTATATACAGTATTTAAGTATTTATATTCACTCTGATGTATTTTGCAATCGGGTCATACATAAAAATAGGGCCTCCATATAAAGGGGTTCCGTGAATCCCCTTATCCCTCTCTCTGCCTAGCTTTATATTTATCCTGTTTTTTTTATCAGTGTACATTTACATTCTGTAAAATCGACTGTTCAAATTCTGAATCACTGATTATATTAAGTATTTTTGTGGTTGCATATACAGGAATCATTTAGATGTAAAACTGAGTTTTTTTTAAGGGCTCAAGGGAACAAATACAAGTTATTATCTGATGCATAATGTAAAATAATGATTTATTTACAATAAAGTTACAAAAAAGTTTTATGTCTCTTGAGGTAATTTTTCAAATATAAAATTTTCTGGATATTAATTACATTTTATTATATTTCTGGGTTATACAATTTTTATTTTATATTGTCCAATACACTATGTGTCCACAACCTGAAATCCTTAAAGCTTAATTAGTAAAGGTTCTTTTAGAACTACAGGCACTCAAAGAACCATTTGAATAAAAAATTATCTTTGCCTGGTTAAATGGTGCTTCCCTATGATGGAAAACCTGCAGTAAATGGTGCTTTATGGTTAATTTTTACAGATGTTCTAGATGACCCCAAAAGGGTTAAATTTCAGACTTTGTGTAGAGCATTGAGTATGTGGGGCAGCAGAAGCATGTAGTGAGAAAACTGCCTGACCTGGAAGGTGGTGACCTCAGAAGGCAGGATCAAGTTATCATCCTGCAGGAAAGCAGTGATTTGCTCCAGAGTGAGCTGAATGAATTGGGGTGTCTCAGAGAACTGGGCAAAGTTCTCCAGCACATAGCGTCGGGCAGCGTCCCGCACCGGGGCAAGGCCATAAGCCGTGCCGATGTTCCACACATACACACAGGTGTGCACGTTCAGCTCGGCCATCAGGAAGTCCATGCACATCTGCAAAAGGTGGGGAATCTGCAGAGTGCTGGCTGCAGACACTGTACAGCCAATTGTATACAAGGACATGTGCACACGGCCCAGGTAAGCGAATGTGATGACGTTGGCTAGACCTGAAAGGAAAAGAGAAGTAATTTGTTGTGGAATATATAGAATCCTCAAAAACCCAAATGCAAGCATTAACCCATTTTGTTATTTAGATGTTTGGTGTTTAGATGTAGATAACCTGTACTCACATTATTATTACTAATTTCACTGTGTAGTCTGTTCATGTGGATGTTTATTATAAAATAATGCATAAGGCTTTCAAATACAAACATGCATTTTTTAACTTCTACAGTGTTTATAAGTGATACATCAAAAACTATTATAGGACAGTGTTTCTTAATTCTAGTGATGACTCACAGCAGTACACAGTTTCATTATTCCCTACCCCAACCCACCTGATCCAGCTATATGATGGTACTTGATTAAGCTGGTTCTGTTTTTTTTTTTTGTTTTTTTTATCAAAGAATACTTGAAACTGCACAGTGCTGTTGGTCACCAGAAACATAATTTGTGTTTTTATGTGAACTAGTGATACACTTTCCTCTATAGGGCATTGTAATTTCAGCACCATTTTGAATAGACAGTTATTATGCTCTTTACCTAGAGGTGATAAGGTAGGCAGTTCCAATCGCTTGAGGCCTGGGTCCTTGGCCAGGACTTCACGCAGGTACTGGCTGACAGAAGACATGACCAGCTTGTGAACGTCAAAGGCCTTGGTCTTGCAGGCCAACTCCAGGTCAGTGAGAAAGCGCTCCTGCCTCATGCGACTAAACTCCTCCAGAAGAGCCGATCCATGCAGGGGCCGAGTTAACTCACCCCCCAGACCGAAACCCCTCTCTCCAGGGCGAATCACAGGGGGTGGCAGGGGCATCCCATTGAGCCGGTTCATCTGCTCAACATTTATAGGTAATTCTAGTTTCTTGACTCCTGGCTCAGGCACCACCACACTCTCTACCTGTACTGGCTCTGTAGTGGCTTTCTTTGGACGAGGTGACTTCTTCTTGGGGGCCATGTTAACACTTGTTAACTAGTTTTGGTAGTTATCTGTGTTAGTTACGCTATACAGTGATCCTTAGTTCACAGTCTTATTGCAAAAGTGTGACCAGACAACAGGTCTTATGTATTTTTATATGGGTTTTTTCAGGGACAGGCTCACTTTCTTGTACTTTCTCCTTTGACTGAGTACTAATTTACTGACAGACTAAAGTAACAGAAGGGCAAGTTGACAGATTACTGACACGTTGACCAAGGCTTTGTTTAGGGAGTAAATCTCAAGTGTATATACACTAACAGGTGGTCAGTGGTTGGTCAGTAGGAGCACACAGCACCTGAAAAGACATAAAACACCGCAGAATTACAGTTGTTCTATCCTAGGGTTTGAAGATTCATATTTATAGTGACCATGAACCGCAAACAAAGTGAAAATAACAGTTTGCTGGCCTTTTATTAGATATCTATGTTTTGGTACACTAAAGAAGAGTGGCAGACACTATACCAGGGCTGATCTACATCTAAACATCTAAACTGGTTGTGTACACCTAGCCTTACACACATAGATTATGAGACAGGTGCAGTCAAGTCACAACCTAAAAATATTCTAAAGCGAAAGGAGAGCATTGCTGGGGCCATACTACTTAAATTACCCCCCAGTGCCATCTGCCACAGCCTTCTCCCCTGTGAATCCCCCTCTTCAACGTTCCTCTCATCATCCACATAAAGCTTTATCCCTATTTTCACATTTTCAGGTGCACACTGGCTTCTGTTGTTGTGGAAACCCATCTGTCATACAAAATAAAGATATGATTTAGTTCTGTTGCCATGGATCCTAGTGTTCATTTACCTCAACAACAGACATCTGGAAAACCATGCTCACACAAATTTCCTTTATGGACAAGGGAAAAGTGCTTATTTAGATGCAAACTGTAACCTAAGGTCACTGTGCCTGGCTGCATAAGTAAATAAACAGGAATTCAGCCAAGTGACCTAATGACATTATTATAATGTCACAGAGCCAATAGGATACATACAGGTGCACTATATTCCAAAGACTTTCCCCAGACACACCTCCTAATCAGTAACTTCAGATACTTTAAAGTGTAACCATAGATGACACAGGTATTCAATTACATACACATACAGCTTGTATAATCACTACAGAGAAGCACTACTAATAGAATGGGATGTTTTGGAGAAGCCTAAAGTCACCATATCCAATGCCTAATGCTATTTATTTAATAAATAAAGCCCCCAGATTTGGTTTATGAAGCAGTCTAACTATTAGTTTGGGTAAAGAGGCTCCATCTAATACCTTTAGGATTAGTTGATCTGGCTTTATTTGATTCACAACTAAGCATTTATCATCAGCACCAAATATAATTAATGTTTCTGGGGCTTACTGTGATCAAAATCTCAAGGAAACATTTCAGGAAACTAGAGTATAGCAATCTCAACAAAGTCTGTTACTGCATGTATGATGTATGTTTCAGAATGAACAGTGAGCACGGGATTAAAATTGAGTATTAGTGCAAAAAAAAAAAAAAAGTAAAATATATAACCATGGCTTTATGGTGTATGGTTATCTTTAATCTCTTTCATGAAGATACTAGTAAAACACACACACTATCTCGCTTTCTCTCTTTCTCGCTCTCTCTCTCACACACACATGCTCATTTTAAACTTGACTGGATATTCAAAAAATGTGAATTTTGGATATAATGCATGGATATTGATTTTTATTTTGAATATACAGCATAATTTAAAAGTGTAGACCAATGGTTAAAGGTTTTATATTACATATAATTTATATTATATGTAATATAAAATATATATAATAAGTATATATAAATAGTAATAAAATATATATATATATATATATATATATATATATATATATATATATATATATATATATATATATATATATATGTATATATATAAATAATTACCTGCACAATGGGGGGTTAATGTTGAAAATGGTTTAATAAAAGATATTGTCTAGCTTTATTATTCTACTTATATTTGTTAGTATTTATTATATAATGCTACAAACAACAAGAGATTCAATTAGGAATAATTTTTGATGTCATTTTTTTATGACAAATTTAGATTTTAGCGAAGATCTAAAATATATTAATTTTTAAGTGTCCTACTAATGTGTTCATGATCTTTATTTTGAAGCTTCTGAACAGAGGTTCCAACTTTTTGAATGCTAGTGTATATGTAATAAATAAATCCTTTCCCCATTTCATATAACACTTATAAAACCACACCTGCTTTTTTGGACTATGAAAATCTGGTGATACAATGTAAAGAATTACATCAATAATCAGAACTGCAGTGAGATTTAAACTAAAACTTAGATTTCTCACAGCCAGTGTTTAAAGGAAAGTACTGAGAGGCACAGAGCACAGCTTGGAGGTTATGCAAGTTCAATGAAGAGTGAGCTTAGCTTGTTTGATGAAAGTCTAGGTACAAAGTCAAACTCATGAAAGGTGATAGGTTTGAATCCCTGCCTGGCCTGACAGCAATATTACAACCCATGAAATTTATAGGTAGGGGGTAAGTGGTATTGGAGCAAAGATTGATTAATCTGAGAGGAAGGAACAAATGAAGATCTGAGAGAGAAACCTTAATTTATAAAGAGTGGATGTAAGGGTAATTCAGGATGAACGCATCTGAAACCGGGTTTAGTAACTTATAGCAGTTGTTGTGTTTGTCAGTGGTGGATCCAAAGGCTGAACGCATGGGAACAGCCTACCCCCTTTAGCCAAAGCATTCCTGTAGCTGTCTCTGCCTGTTATTTATAGAGACTGAGAAACACGTTTGGCTCCCAGGACTGGAGGTGGGACAACCTTCCTTCTACATGTCATTCACTGTTTTTGGGCCCTACTATGTACATTTAAATTTAGCGAATCTCAATTGAGGTGACAGGAATTAATGAGAGGGCATTTATACTGTAAGGCATGCTGTCCCATAGTTAAGCAACCTAGACAAAAAAATATTGTCAACTATATATCAAAATGTGATAGGAGCTTGGCATTTGTCATGATTATGGTATTTAGGAGTTTGCAAACTTCAATTATTTACCACAATTGTTTACTTCTCACAATTCCCATAATTCCCTTATACTAGTTCCACATTAATCCCAAACAAGCTCAATTTACTGAATTAATAAAGTATTAGAAATCATTGCTTACCCTTAAACACTGGCCCTGTTGCAAGGTGACATGCAAAAGGAAGCAAAGGTAAAAATGTTTACCTTATTTTCCTGCTCTCTTTATCATTCTATTCTCTCCTTTGTTCTTTCTTTCAGCATTTTTTAACTTCTTTTAGAAAATCCCTTTGTTTCCTTCTTCTTCCGTGTTACTCTACCCTTCTGTCCTCTGTCTGTCAGAGCACTGTCGGCTTCAGAGTTTGAAGCAGGCAGAGTCCAGATGAAGCCATGTAACATTAACTCCCTCCCTGCCCCACAAGGCCTCAAGCCCACCTGCACCTCCAACTCCTTATACAGCCAACCACCCCTCCCAACCAAACATAGTTCAGATTAAGCCTGCACCCCTGTCCCAAGCCTGAAATAGAAAGGGGTGGGCAAATCAGTTTTACAGTCACACCAACACATTATGCTCATGTATTTTTACTAGAGAGTATGAGGATCCTTACAGGATGCTGAATACAATCACAGCTGTTATTTGTCCTTAAATTAATAGCTAAAATTTATCTCTTTTGCATTAGTCTGCTGCGGTGCTAAAGCAGATGTGTTGCATATCCATAACCTGTTACAGAACAGCTCAGTCCAACTTTTAATCACCAACAGCAAACAACAACAGTATATTTTATATATATATATATATACACACACACACACACACACACACACACACACACGAATATACTCCTGAAATATGAAATGGCTGTAGTAAATCAAATACTTATTTTAAGAAGAGGGAGGAGCACAGGGTAACATACAAGAGTGGAGGAAGATGCAGGTGGATTATATCCTTTGCAGGAGGGTTAGTCTGAAGGAGATTGGAGACTAAAGTAGTGACAGGGAAGTGCGTATTTAAACAGTATAGGATTGTGGAGGTCAAGAAGAGGAGGGAAGATTCAAGAATCAAATGGTGGAAGTTGAAGAAAGAAGACTTCAAGGTGAACTTCAGGCAGGAGTTAAGACCGGCACTGGGAGTTAGTGAAGAATTACCAGATTGCTGGGGAATGACTGCAAAAGTGGTGAGGGAGACAGCTAGAAAGGTACTAGGTGTGACATCTGGACAAGGAATGTCCAGAAGTAACAAGGAATAAGGAAACCTGGTGCTGGAACCCAGAAGTTAAGGAGTGTATACAGAAGAAGAGGCGGGCGAAAAAGTGGGAAAGCCAGAGAGGAAGATAGAAATTACGAAGAAAGTAGACAGGAGTACAAGGAGATGAAACCCAGGGTGAAGAAAGCAGTGGTGAAGGCTAAAGATAAGCTGTATGGTGAATTGTATGAGAAGTTGGACAGTAAGGAGGGAGAAAAGGACCTATACCGATTGGCTAGACAGGGAGTCAGCTGGAAAAGATGTGCAGCAGATCAGGGCTGTAAAGAATAAAAACAGAAACTGATGAATGAGGAGAATGAGAGAGAGAGAAAATTAGATGATGTGAGGATACTGAACCAGGAAGTGCAGCGGATTAGTAAAATGCAAGTAAGAGCAGCAGTGAAAAGCAAGAATGGAAAGACTGTTGGTCCAAATGACATACCTGTGGAAACGTGGAGGTGTTTAGGAGAGATGGCGGTTGAGTTTCTAACCAGATTGTTTAACACAATCTTGGAAATAAGGGTGAATAAGGTTGTGAATAATGGTCATGCACAGAACTGCAGTAACTATAGAGGGATAAAGTTGATCGGCCACTGCATGACCTAGTAGGAGAGAATAGTGGGAGCTAGGTTAAGAAAAGAGATGATGAATAGTGAGCAGCAGTATTTTTGTGCTGAGAAAGAGTACCACAGATGCAATGTTTGCTCTGAGGGTGCTGATGGAGAAGCACAGAGAAGGTCAGAAGGAGTTACATTATGCCTTTGTGGATTTAGAGAAAGCATATAACAGGGTGCCTAGAGAGGAGCTGGTGTTTTGTATGAGGAAGTCACGAGTGGCAAGAAGTATGTCAGAGTGGAACAGGATATGCATGTACCAACAAGAGTGAAAGGGAAGGTTTAAAGGACAGTAGTGAGACCACCTATGCTATACGGGTTGGAGACGGTGGCGCTGATGAAAAGACAGGCAGCAGAACTGGAGGTGTCAAAGTTAAAGAGATTATACATGGTGTACAATACAACAAAGCTAGAGAAGCAAGATTGCATTGGTCTGAACATGTCCAGAGGAGAGAAAAGGATTATATTGGGGGAAGAATGTTGAAGCTGGAGCTGCCAAGAAAGAGTAAAAGAGGAAGACCAAAGAGGAGGTGTGTGGATGTTGTGAGAGAGGACATGCAGGTGATCAGTTTGAAGGAGGAAGATGCAGAAGACTGGCGAAGAGGAGCCAAAAGAAAATATGAACATAAATATGGCAAAAGGACCAGCTGACCTACATGTGTCACTCAGTTTTTATATTCAATTACGTTTTTAAAATGATTATAGTTGAATTGTGCAAACATGAACTGACTTACAATCCCCTGCATGTACATTTTTTCTTTAAATGAATGAGAAAACATTTTGGAATAACAACAACAACAACAACAACAACAATAATAATAAATGTTTTTAACAATAATAAGCATTAGGCTGTCCATTCTTCACCATTTTTGATGAATGACTTTCTCTGTGAGGCATTAAACTCTTCTTCGTCTTCTTCCTGTCACCATCTTCATGGACAATTCTCGGTACGATCACCGGTAACTCAGACCCTTCGGATGAATTTGTTTATATTCGGGGGCGGCGCTGCGGCGGCTCTTCATCATCAGCAGGACGCATGTTTACCTTGGGGTCGCGCGGTGACGCTGTTCCGGAGTCTCCATGTGAACCGGCCGTGCTGAGAACCGAGGGGGAGCGGCTTCCGGGCACTATGTAGCAGCTGGGAAACATGGCGGAGGAGCTGCTGGAGGCGGTGGAGAAGTTGCAGTCAAGGCTCTCGGAGAACCAGGAGCCTCGAAAGGTTGGGCTGTTCTGTTGGCTCTGTGAAAGTTGAGGCTGGGGCTGGCGGTGTGGCTCGGCCAGCGTTTACGGCCATTTGTGGTAGTGATAAAGAAAAATCCGAGCCGAGCTCAGAAAGTGCCTACGCGACGGTTTAGTCCTGCACCTAGCGGACTCATTTCAATACACAAGACCCGTGAAGTTCGTCTTCCTCTTTGTCTTCTAGTCCCCCATCATCAATCACCGGAACAGTTCATGCCGTTTGTACGAACTGTGAAGGATGACAGGCGCCTGCGGTGATAGCAGCTGATAATAACAGACAGGCCGAGCGGGCGGTTGGATGTTGTTTGTTGGCGACGTTCGTGGCCGATTCTGAGCTAATATTGCAGAGCGGCTGTTCTTCTGTTGCAGCCTCTGAGCAACTAATTCGTGCTCTTGCAGTTATTCACCAGAATTGTTTTTTGGTCTGAGATTTTGCTTTCGAAGTTGATGTTGCAATCTAGCTATGCCTTTTAGTAATTAACACGGCCTGTTACCAGCTTATACACCTTCGCCTTTACAGGCCCCGACAGCAGTGCTTCTGTAAACGTGGATGTGTTAAATTTCATCTGCAGTTCCACAGATTTATATGCATTTTATCTGAGAGTTTGTGTGGCTATACAATTTGCTACTTTCCAAAATGTTGATGGATTTCTACCTGCAGCATAGATAGCCTTCAAATCCATTTTTGACCCTCCAAAAATGGCCTGCTGTTTTAGTGTTTTTGCTTAAATGTGATCAAAAAAATTTGTCATCCCTACATCCAGTTGCTGAAGACTCTCAAGAGGCTGGGGGAACTGCCCATGACTGTGGACATCCTTGTGGTACGATTAAGCGGTCTGCTTAAAAAATATCAGTTTCAGTTGTAAAATGTAAACCTATATTTGTGTCCTACCAAGTAAAGTATGCAGACTTTGCATGAACCAGATTATAATTATTAATCAATTGGAAATTGAAAGTTTCACTTTCAGAAACGTGCATTCCTAATGCCAAGCTAGCATCATCTTTTTGTCTTTACAGGAAACTGGTGTTGGGAAAACTGTAAATTCTCTGCGCAAACATAACATTGCAGGTGAAGCAGCAAAGAACCTTGTGGCTAAGTGGAAGAAATTGGTCCCCCAGTCTGGAGATAGGTAAGTGTTGGACTTAAAGTGAAATGGTCTAGCAGAGTAAATGGTTACATTATTAATGTGCTAGCTAGAGTTAGACATATAAGGCATCCTAGCTCTCTGGGATCTAGTATAGACTTTTAAAGCTCCCCTGTATCTCTGTTATATTAGTAAACCCAGTAACTCAAGAGAGGGCCGCTCCCATTCACGGACAGATGAGACCAAAGGCTACAGGGACAGAGTTCGGGACCGTTCACCGGAAGAGCCACCACCAGTGGATGAAGAAGAGGAGGAGGAAGAGGAAGAAGAAGAAGAATATCAGCAAGTCTACCCTGAATCATCCCCACAGCAGTACAGTCCCCAGTACAGCAGGGCACAAGGGTATCATTCAGAAGAATATGAGAGCCCAGTGGAAGAGCCACCGCCTAGTCCGCCCCGAAAAGAAATCAGCAAACACAGCAAGCTGCACAAAGAGCCAGGGAGAGAACATGGTTCTCATTCATCCAGGGAACAGGAGAGACGCAGACAGCCTGCTCAGAGTTCTAGTGGAGTTAATGAGTCACGGATACGCAACGATGAGAGAGAGCAGAAAAGTGGCGCTATGCATACTTCATCCAAACATAGTCGTCACTCCACTCCAAATGAAAGTAAGAGAGAAAAGAAAGGAGGCAGTGATGGTATGTGTTCACAAATTATTTTTCACATGATGACTGATTTATTTTAACAGGCAAATTTTAAAACTGTAGTCCATAATGTTATCAATAAATCCTTAACTATTAGATAAAGAGAAGTTGGTTTAAATGTCGATTAAGTTAATGTATTGAAAATCATGTACACTAAAGACACCAATATAAGGCACTGATTTATATGCATAAGACAATGCTTAAACGGGCATAAGAATAGGCTGGTGTATTTTGACAGCAGCCAAATACAAACAAGTTAGTGAGAGCTAACTACACCTAATCCTGATCCTGTGTATTTCCAGGCAAGCCTCGGGAAAGAAAGGAGAAGCCACAGCATGAGCGGGATGACGAGGATGAACCCTATGAGACTCCCACTATGTCCTTTGAATCTTTTCTTACATATGATGAACCCTCTCCTAGTAAGAAGAAGAAGAAACCCTCTCGACCATCTCAGCCTGTTTCATCTGCTGCCTCTGTGTCCAAGTCCAGCAAATCCAATGGAACTCGCAGTAAGCGGCCTGAGCCAGCTGTTCCATCAGTATCCACACATGCCATGCCAGAGAAACGCAGGAAGGTAAGGGTATTACTATGCTAAGTCCAGCTAGCATAATTACTGCTAGAGTCCTAGTTGTCACTAGTCATTGTAACTTATTTTATGTAGGACACTATACATTCTGACTAAAAAGGAGTATAAATTAAAGTTGATCTGTTCTTTTTGATATGTTTATATATGTAATTTATTATTTTTTTAACTTGAGGACAGCAACAATGCTTCTCACAACTGATGGTTTCTCTGTTAACAAGTATAACCTCTACTTGTTTGTCTGTGGATGTCTTTCATTACTCTTATTTTGTTTAGGTAGTTGATGTGGTGCCTACTCTACCTGATATCCCCTTGCCAGCCATCCAACCCAATTACAGACCATTGCCCTCAATAGATGTCACCCCTCTTTCCCCACAGAGACGGAAAGGTTGGATTTTTAAAAAATTTATTTTATTAATGAGCTTTTGACACTGCAGGAGAACATCCTTTATATTTGGCTGTAACGGATATGATTTTTGTTGTGCATTCCTCCAGTTCCTATATCATGTGAAGAAGAGGATGCTGGATTCACGGGGCGACGTTTCAACTCTAAAATGGTGGTGTATTCGGGTTCAAAGACCTCATACCTGCCCAAGATGATGACTCTCTTTGAGCAGTGCATTAGAGTCCTACAGAACAATATTGACTGTGAGTTGCATATTGAAAACTGAAGAGATTTTAACAAAAGCTGTTACTTATGGTCAGTGGTTTTTTTTTGCCTATCATCACTAGTCTACTTATCACAAATTCTACATACAAATAAACTAGCAACTAAGTGCCATGTGCAAGATCATTTATGAAACCAGCCCAAAATGTTGGCAAATATTTATGTACAAATATGAACTTTTTAATCCTTCAGCTATTGATGAAGTTGGTGGCGTGCCTTTTGAGATTTTGGAGCCAGTCCTGGAGAGGTGTACACCAGAACAGCTATACCGCATTGAGCAGTGTAACCAGGTGTAACACACATACCCACAACATAACAATACAGATATGAATAAATCATATTCACAGCACCTGAATTGTGACTTCATTGCGATAAATATCTTATTTTCAAGAATGGGAGAGTGTGTTATGATAACCCTGTTCACTTTCTCGTTAGTATTTCATTGAGGAGTCAGATGAGCTGTGGATGCGACACTGTCAGCGTGACTTCAAGCGTGAATCACCTCAGGAGTATGAGTCATGGAGAGAGATGTATCTGCGCCTGCACGATGAAAGGGAGGAGCGCTTGCGCATGCTCACACAGAACATCAGTTCTGCCCATGCCAACAAGCCTAAAGGTATTACTTTTTACTGTAGGTAGCTTAAAGTGGTGCTTGTTTTATGCTCACCAGGGCTTCAGACCATTTATTTATATATAATATAAATGCATAAAATTATATTTCTTGTGTGAATTCCTGACAGGTCGACAGGTAAAGATGGCATATGTAAATTCAGCAGCTAAGCCCCCTCGTGATGTTAGGCGAAGGCAGGAGAAGTTTGGCACTAAAAGTGGCTCTACCAGTGCCAGTATTATTGCTGCAGCTCCAAGTGCAGTCAAGTGAGTGAATGCCATTTTGGATAAAAGGCCATTTGACTTCCTGTTATTGACTTCATATGTTTATCTTCTTAATAGATCATTCACTTAGCATTTTGGCCTTTTGATTATTTTTAATGTCTGGTGAAATAAATAAAGACATTGAATATTCAACATTGTGAAATAGTTGAAATTTAAGATGTAGTGATTCACTTTATCTGAATATTATTTTGTCTGTTTCAGAATCAGACCATCATTGTCCTTTAGCTCCCACAGTCAGTCAAGTGAATGTGGCCAGTCTTCCTATAACAGCCCTCCTGAACCCCCTCGTTCTTCTGCTTCCAGCAGCAGTGCTGGCCATAGTGCCAGAGACAAGCCACAAGCCAAAAGTGAGTGAATGAAAGGATATTTTCTTATAATGTTACAATAAATAATACCTTTGTGCAAGCATAAGGGTGTTTATGAATCAGTAACATGGAAGACTTGATTGTATGTAGATTGCTTCTCTGATTTTATCTTCTTCTTTTTTCAGAAATTGCACCTATGATGGCTAAAACTATCAAAGAGTTTAAGAACAGGTTTTCTCGACGGTAAAGGAAGAGACTGGTTTTCTGTTCTGAGATGAAATGTGGAGTGAGAGAGTGTAGAGTCGATTCTCATTTTAATGTAATGCCTCCTCTCCTCTTTTGTTTTTATGCTTTTGTGTCCATGCATATCACTGGAAAACTGGAAGAAAATATGCCCGCACATACACTAAACAGTCTTGCCATGGCATGTAGGCTTATTTTCACTTTCAACACAATCACATGCTGTACATTGCATTACACTACGAAGGGACATTGGATTTTATTGGTTATTTTAATATATATTTAACTCTCTGTATAAGCAAAGAATTCTGCAGCTTTGCTCTTCAATCTGAAAAGTACCCATAGTAGTGAGATTTGTTGTTCTCAGCTTTATTTAATTCAGTCATGGAAATAAAGTGTAAAATCACAGGTATGGCAGTGAGTGAAGAAATTGCACATGGGGGGAGAGAGAGGAGGAATCAGTCAGTGGCCATGACCCTACACCTCTACTCGACTGTATTTATTTTCAGTCCATGGACCTTGTTTCCCTGAACTTTGCCCTGAGTGGAAGTGAAATAGTAATTTTAATAGATTTTAATAAATGTTATATGGACATTTTTAATAAAATCAACATTTTGTCCTCTTTTAGTTTCAGTGTGAAATCAATTTGTTTGATTGTTTGGTGTCTGTTCACTTGTGGTCAAAGTTTTTGGTGTCAGAAAAGTATTAAAGCAAGAATTTTGGAATAGGGCTTCAAACTGATTAATTACTAGAGAAAACGAACTGAAAACGTTACATGCTTCGCAGTCATGGAGAGACCTTGGTAAATTTTTTAATGTAACAATTTGTCACTGGTAAGAAATCAGTTCAAACCTGCTGAATTCGAATGTACTTGTGTAACACAGGAACGCTACATTTTAACAGTATGAATTACTCTTCGTACTCTTCGTTGAAGATTCAACAGATTGTTCTTGTGCTCACTGTTTCTTTGTTCGTTTAATGACAACTTCATTAGTACTTTCATTTCTTAGCCGTGTGTTCGGTGGGTGGCGCTAGACTCCCAAACGTTTTGTCTTTTTTATGCGGGGGGCGGCGCTGTTCGGGTCATGGCGCCGTTGTTTTTTGTGACGTATGTAATGCCCTACGTAGCGAGCAAGAATCCTTTTGATTTTGCGACAGTGCGAAGTCACGTGTTTCTGAAGGGAGCGTGAACGCTACACGCTATTGGTTACGCTCGACTCGCTCGCTGACCAATCAGAGCCGAGGATTCTTCATGTAGTGGGCTTCTTGAGGGGGGGCGTCAGGTCTGGGAGAAGTTTTGCTTATGCACCGTGTGTGGTGTAAATTGCTAGTGCGTAGACTGAGCAGAACTGTCGGTTGTAATTAAACTTTGGACCTTTTTCTCGTGAAGACCACGTGCGATGTCTGGACACGGACACGGCGGTGGACACAGTTGTTGTGAACACGAGCATGAGCCCGCTGAACGGGGCCTGGAATACGGACTGTACAGACGCATCGACATAGACAAGGTGCAGTGTCTGAACGAAAGCCGAGACGGCGACGGAAAACTCGTATTCAAGCCCTGGGATCAGCGCACAGACCGGGAAAAGGTACAGGCTTGCTTTCTCTAAAACCGCCTAGCTTCTTCTGAGAAGTTACAGCACTTATGAGGCTCAGTAATTTCTCCGTTAGTTCATGAATAGCTTCGCAATTGGCTGGCAAGCTCATTCAGGTGTGTTAAAATGCTTTAATTGCTGTGGATGTGGAAGAGGTGTGCATGTTGTGGGGATGTGTTAGATCTGCTCAATTGCATGTTCACTGTCTGATGTAAGAGACTTATTCTAAAAGAACCTACTCTCTATGCCAAAAGTGTCCAGACAGACTTCAAATTGGTCCTCCATTAATTGCCCTCAAACTGCTGACACATGCTCACACACCCAAACTTCAGCTGGCCAAGGGCTTGTTAATTGGGCGAATTGCTGCATCAGACGTATTGAAGGGCAGTGAGACACTATGGCCAGGACTGAGAATCTGGGCTTAAGCTCCAAGCCAAAAATTGGCTAGAGCATTTCTTTATGTGGAGCGGCAGAATTGGAGTGACGCATCACTGCAGAACGAGTGGTGTTTTTGATGTGCAACTACTCCTCCAACCTCAGCACCAGACCTCACTAATGCTCTTCTTGCTGAATGCTTTTAAATCATCAGTAACTCCCAGTGTGCCCTTGATTTTAGAAGAAACACAATATGACCAAGCATATATGTGCACACAGCTTTGTACAAATCTCTGTACACAGCTGGTGCAAATATCTGAATAGTTGCATCCTCAATATTTGCTGTAATCCACTGTACTTTTTAAAATTTTTTTTATTTATTTTATTTTTTTTTCTTTCTAAAGTTTGTGGAGAGTGATGCTGATGAGGAACTTCTGTTCAACATCCCGTGAGACAGCAATCTTTCACTCCTATTGCACAAAGGCTTATGTCTCTCTCTTTCTTTCTTTCTTCACTCTGCATTTATTGTTTCTTTTTTACATCCGCAGGTTTACTGGAAGTGTGAAGCTGAAAGGGATTATTATTTCTGGGGAGGATGATGACTCTCACCCAGCTGAAATCAGGCTGTAAGCATATTTTAAAGTGGCATCCTGCCTGGAAGTGAATTGTTTTAGCATTTGTGTGCATTTCTCTGCCTGTGCAGGTACAAGAACATACCACAGATGTCATTTGATGATACAAGCAGAGAACCAGAGCAAGCATTTCGTCTCAACAGGGACGCTCTAGCTGAACTTGAGTATCCGACTAAGTAAGTATTCTGAATCTGAAAGTGTTTGTATATATGATATTCACGCTGTTTATAGATCAGTGTTGTGCATGATGGCAATTGTTTTAGTCCTTTTTTAAATTTATTTATTTAATTTATTTTAATTTTTTAATTTTTGTTTTTTTTGCACAGGATTGCACGGTTTTCCAATGTACAGCACTTGTCTGTTCATATCCCCCGAAACTTTGGGGCAGATTCCACTCGTGTCTACTACATTGGTCTACGGGGAGAGTACACTGAGGTGAGGACAGCAGACTTGCTGATATTGAAATCTTGATTATCAACCAATAATGTTCCAGTATATTTCTTTTAAAAATCCTAAGCAATGAAACTAGCTCCTTTTTAACTGTGGTACCACAGGTACTCTTGTGAGATCAGATTAGATTTGCTAACTCTTGCTCCCCACTTGCATCAGGGATCCTTGGATGCTCATGAACCTGTCACCAGAACAACAATTTAACCAGTTTCAGTTTTAACCACTTCACCTGCAATTTTAATGTTGTGGCTGATCAGTCTGTACTATATGGTAGATCAAACAAAGTGAGATTTTAAACTTTTTAAAAAAAAAAATTTTATTTACAAAATTTTAAAAATATTTTTAATGTATTGGGCAATAGTGACCTAGTTGTTGGGGACAAGGCCCCATAATCAGAAGGTTGGAGTCTAGTCCTGGAACCAGTAGGTTACTCTGATGTAGGCAGATACTACTTTAACACTGTGTGTATATGTTCAATTTCTTTTTTGTATTCATGTATCAGTATATAATAATGCATCAGCTTAGTTTCTGTGTTAGTATGTACTTGTAAGCTTAAATGTTCCAGCGATACATTGATTGGCCAATCTACTTTTTAAATTTGTTAATCTATTTATACTTTTTGTATTTTCCTGCCTTTTCTCTTGCAGGCTCACAGGCATGAGGTGACGATTTGTAATTATGAGGCAGCAGCAAATCCAGCAGATCACAAAGTGGAAACAATCACTCCACAGACGCACTTCATATCATGACAAAGGATGAAGCTTTCTATAAGAAATGAATAACTTTTGGTAAATCTGAGGTATATAAACTAGAAGAGTAAAATGTGATGCATTTTGAAGAGGAAAGCTGGTTGATTATTTGTTAATACGTTGTGTGCCAATAAATATTCAGAGAGAAACACGTTATGCCCTTCTTCAGTAACTCTGAAACCAGTCAATTTAAATAAACTGCCTTTAGTTTCTGCCATTAGTATTTTTAAAATGTTGGTGAGTCAACTTTTGTATTTTTTATTTATTTTTTTTTGTTGTTGCCCCAAATAGCCAAAGAATCTTATTTATTAATATATGTGAGATAATAAATAAGTCTTATAACCTGTATAGCAGTTATGAGTTAAAATAAGGCCTTCTGATGCTGTAAACATTCAGTGACAAGAACACTGATCAGCTGGGTTTTTAACAGTTTGATTGCTATAAATCTGAAGTTTAAATAAATATGGATACTTTGCAGAATTTAGTTGTCAGGGTGCTGAAATGATTTGGAAATAACTATATTTCTCAAATTAATTTTTAAGCACTTTTAAAAAGGCAGAAAATTAGTTAAAAATGGCTTTAAATTTTAGACTTGGATAAGTGCACTCTGTGGAAATGCGATATCTGGTTGTTTACATTAGTTGAAAATGGAATTGTTTTTATTTCCACCTTATATTCATTTTCAAAGCACTTTTAACAAGGCAAAAAATTGGTTTAATGTACTATGTGAACTTACTGAAGGAGCAAAATGTTTCTCTTTTTAGACCATTGATAAAAACTAGTCTATCAGAAGAGCATTTTCTGAATTGCCTTTTGTGACGTATGGTAAATGAACATGATGAATGCTGAAATTGAACGAGATGCATTACAGGGCAGCCAATTAAAACAGAAGATGCCGTGGTGCAGGAACAAAACCTGCTTGTTTAACTCTAAGAATCGGCATCAGAAATCTGTATTAATCCTGAGAGACAAAAAATCAGGCACACTTCGAAAGTGTATTTAACGACAAAGAAAAACTGGTAAACTGGTAGTATTGTCTTTAATCTGGTGTGTTCTTTAGATTCATTAAAAGAAATTAAGTATTATTTTTCGGAGAGGGTGTGTTCTATCAGTGACGTCACGCAGATCGTTTGCCCCGCCCCTCTCTGGCAGAAAGCAGCGGAAGTTCCGTTGTGACCTGCGAGAGCGAGCGGTGAGTGTGCGGGTTTCTAGCGGCGGGCCGGCGCTTCTAATTCTAGTTTTCTGCCGTCGGAGCGTAATACAAGAAACCATTCGCGTCTGCGGCGCCATGTACAGACGAGTCTGAGTGTGGTGGGCTTTTATTCGTTGGAGTTGACGGTGAAGGGCCCGAGTGAGCTGCTGCCGCGGTGAAGTGGGTGTTTAGCTACATAAACCCGCCACCTCCGGCTCCGGTGCTGCGGCGGCTGTGCGCCTCTCACTGCCGCGGCTCAGAGGGTGAGCGGGCGGCCAGGCTTATAGCGCTCTCTGCGGGGTTGAATAGTCGCTCAAGGCTGAAACAATCCCTCGGATTTGATTATGTATCATCACTAGCCGGCTAAACCGAGCTAAGCTGCTGTGTTCCCTCCCTCCTCCTCCTCCCTCTCTATTGTTTTTTCCTTGTCCGCCCCCTCGCTCTCTCCCAGTTTGAATGGCAGATGAACAGTAGGCTCCGGTCTCTGTCAGCCCTGCTTTAACAGCTGCTGATCCGAAGTCCGATCGAGAAACAGGAGCTGCTGTAGTGCTCGTTGAGGAGCATGGTGGCGCAGCTCCTCGGCTGTAAGGGACACACACTGTTCTGTGATATATTGGGCTTTTTTTAGGCAGCCATTGATTCCCTGTCACCCACCCTTGCTTTTCCCTTTTGTCCTCTTTTTTTACTTTCATTGATGAAGCCGTCCAGCCGGCCGGGGACAGGTGTTTTGATGAGGTCTGGCTATGAGGACCATTGAGGCAGTGATCTTACATTTTGGCACTTGGTCAGAACAGAACACTAGTAGTGTAAATTTTTCATTATATCCACTGAGGGTTTGTCTTTATCCAGCTCAGAAACAGAAAATCTCCTCCTCCCACTTTTTTCCATGCTTGTGAATGTGCACTTTAAAAAAAAAAAGTCATAAAACTATTTTAAAGTTAAACATTATATGGCCAATCACCTAACTGGGTGCTGGTTGTAATGTGTAAACGACCTTGTTCCACTTTCAAGACATAAACTCCAGGAAATTGCAGTATGGCTGCAATTTCCTACAGTACAACTGCAGCATGTCCGTCCTATGCATGCGCGTTAACTGAGTGTATGTCATTCTGATAGGTTTGCTGAAAAGGTCAGAACAACGGCCTTGCTTTTTCCCAGGGCCGAGGAAAGTGATGCTCACTGTGACTGTGTCCTCTTGAGCAGAGGAAGCCCCTGGGGTCACTAAAGCTGCTCCCAGACTTGTTTGTGTTGCTGCCTTCAGAAACTGTAGTTCAAGGCCTTTGGGAGTAATGTGTGTCTTTGCCTTATTTGTAACTGAGAAGGCCAGTGCTGTCCCGAGTTAAAGCAAATATGACCCTCGTGATTCCTGTTTAAGCCATGATGCTTTTGAAGGGGGGGGTTTCTGGTTGAATTGCTTTATACACTCAAATTTCATTAGGGAAACAGAAGCAACTTTCATTTCTTATTGACCGGCAGTGTCATTACACCAAAAAGACAAGCTCTACTGGATTAAAATGTCAAGCCAGCTATTGCCACCATGGCACAACGTCTAGTGACTTTTGCTTGTGGAGAAGAATTTAACTGGCCTAATGAGTCACCTTCCACGTTTACATTTTAACTGTTTCCTCCTTGTCTTTAACTAGTTTGTAACTGCATTTGTGTTGATATGTGCTGATGTGCTACCTTAACCAGCTATGACACCATTAGGGAAGTGTCCTAATAGACCTAGTAAATCAGTTCCAGAACTGCTGAGTGGGTAAAACTGTAGTTCTTTTAAAAGCTGGTCGCTTCAGTTCAAGCTTGACTGACTGACTTGTAACACTGATTTTTCTCTCTGGTCAAAGCATCCCCTTACAGTGTATGTGTGGCAACAACATGTCTGTGCCGCTGCTCGCCGAGGCTGTGACGGTATCCGGGACAGAGAAAGAGACCGCTGCGGTAAGGGATTAAAACAGAGAAAACACACACGCACAGTATGTTGACATGCTGTAGTATCTTCCTGTCGCAGTAAATTAGATCAATACAGTAATTTTCTGTGCAATACCAGGAATTTTATTCTGTTTCACATGGACAATGTACTGCAATGGGCTTTCGACCTGTCCAGGGTGCGTCCCCTGTCCTTCGCCCTGTGTGTGCTGGGTTGGACTCCAGCACTCCCCCGCGACCCCATTTGGGACAAGTGGCAGAAAATGAATGGATGAATGGACGGACAATGTAGTTGCAAGTCAACCTGACTGTTGCTGAATGGCAAATATATTTTTGTTTTTCCCTCCACAGGTCATCTTCCTCCATGGTCTGGGTGACACAGGGTAAGTTCTGAATCTTGGCTAAAAAGCATATTCCTAACAGCTGCAGTATGGGGGGAAAAAAACAACCACCAAAAATGCAGTAGTTTCTCTGAACACCCCCAATAAGCAATTTTGGAGTTTGGTACCAAATTATGACTGAACCATTCATTAAATAAATAAATAAATAAAATTTGATTTACAAAATTTTTAAATATTTTTAATGTATGGGCCAATAGTGACCTAGTTGTTGGGGACAAGGCCCCATGATCGGATGGTTGTAGAGCCCAGTCCTGGAACCAGTCCACAACCATCCGATCATGGGGCCTTGTCCCCAACTAGGTCACTATTGCCCCATACATTAAACATATTTAAAAATTTTGTTACTCTGATGTACATATGAGCGAGGTAGTATCTGCCCACTTTAACACTGTGTGTATATGTTCAATTTCTTTTTTTCATACATGTATCAATATATAATAATGCATCAGCTTCCTATGTACTTGTAGGCTTAAAAGTTCCAGTGATACAAACATTGATTGGCGAAGTGTTTCTTGTTGCAGATGTCTTCTGATGCCCTTTGTTCTCGGATTCTCTTAACATGTCTTTCTGATGATAACATAATTATCTGTTATGTTGTTGCTGAGATTTTTAATCAGTGCAGTTTCAAGAAGCACAAGCGTCCATATGACAGTTTGTACATTTGTACATATTGTATTCTATGGCCTTTCTTATCCTTCCAATTTCTTTGTTCAGACATGGCTGGGCTGATGCTATGACATCTATTAGGTTGCCATATGTCAAGTACATCTGTCCACATGCGTAAGTATCTATATTTATAAATGGAGTGGGATCCAGTACCTTAATAAAAATGAACACAGAACACTTTTCTAAATACAGATGCTGTTAAAGGAGCAATTTAATCTGTTATGTTATAGTAATAATTTTACTGTTGTTCATTTATTGCATTTGAGTTTTGTGTTTTGTTTATAAGAAGCACATCAGATATATTGCTCCTGTTAAACAACCCTGATAAACAACACTTTCTAAAACTTTAAGAGAGAAAAGTAATTTTGGACAACAATACAAGGTTTTTATTGCAAATGAGGTGTGTTCAAGAAAATGGTTACATGGTTCTTTGAGATCCTATGTTCCACTATCTTTATCTCATAGAGAAGAATTGATGTGTGTGGGGAGCAAAGGCTAGTCTATGTTTTCTAAATTTTCCAGACAACCTTCTATTGCACAAATTGCTGGAAAGGTAACTGCTGATTATGAAAGACAGTTGTCAGAACATAAAGTGTATCATAGCTAGCTTCATATGGGGCTTGATAGCCACAGACAGGAGACCATGCTAACCTCTGTCCACTCCTGAAAGTGCCTATAGTAGGCACACAAGCATCATAACTGGACCGTGGAGCAATAGAAGAAGGTGACTTGTTCTTCTGAATCATATTGACTTTTTGATCACATGGATGGCTGCATGTGAGTGTAAGAGAAAAATGGCATTGGGACACACGAGGATAAAAATACAGGCCAGTGAAGGCAGGGTGATATGCTTGACAGTGTTCTTTGAAACCTTGGGCCTTTCTCTCAGGAATGGTTTGAGGAATATAAAACTTGACTTGGCTTGCAAATCCATTAGATTTCAAGCAAATAGGAATCTGTGGGATATGATGGACAAACTAGTCTGATCTATGGAGGCCTCACGTCAATAAAAGCTCTCCAAATCTGCAGGGATCATGGGGCGGCATGTCTTGATGGGTTAGATCTACACAGGCAGGTAGTTTTAATATCATGGCTGATATATGCATTTAATTATAACTTTATTAAAGAAGGAATTTCATTTAAACATTGGTTTTTAAGTTAAATTCCAGGGTGTATCAGAAGCAATCAAGAATGACTAACAGCATTTTGACAGCTTGTTTTCAAGGGACAAAATGTTTCTTGACTGTTTGACTTAAATAAATAAATGGACCAAAGATTATGTTGTTAATTTGAATATTTATATCTGAGTAGTTGCCTTGTTGGATAATTGGTTAATTCTTTCCATGTCAACAGACCTAGAATCCCTGTCACACTGAATATGAAGATGACCATGCCCTCATGGTAAAACTTCCTTTGTAACAGTTAAACAGCTATGATATTTGTAGAAGATTTTACGCTTTTGATTAGTGAGCTTTAAAAGTATTTTTATTTCAGGTTTGATTTGATTGGCCTGAGCCCAGAATCGCCTGAGGACGAGGCAGGAATTAAAAGAGCAGCAGAGAACAGTAAGAAAAGTTTTTAAAAAGTAGACGCTCATCAATTATGGATAATTTCTTTTGGATTTGGCTGGGAGATTAAGTCTAAAGGAAAGAAGTTTTTCAGGTTTAGCCCTAGTGACCACAGCTTTCAACAATCCTGATCTTGTACTCAATAGATTTATTATATTATTGATTACTTGATGATACAGTATTCTGTCAAATGACACACCTTTGGTCTCTTCCACAGTCAAGGCCATCATTGACCATGAGACAAAAAATGGGATTCCACCTAATCGTGTCCTCCTTGGTGGATTCTCTCAGGTGAGAAAAAAACTGCCTCCACTCATGTTTTGCATTGGGAGCTAATGCTAGGTAAAAAAGGCAACCATGTTTACTTTTACCTACAGCACAGTGATCTGCCTCTGGGATCATTGCATTTGCAGTTGGCAAACTAAGGCTTTTCAGATTGTTGGTATTATCTTATCGCATTATAGTTATGTAACAGACAGCTTGCTTGTATTTTTTTCATGTCCAGGGTGGAGCTCTCTCCCTCTATACTGCACTTACCAGTCAACAGCAACTAGCTGGTGTGGTGGCTCTAAGCTGTTGGTTACCACTTCACAAGACTTTCCCACAGGTGTGATCTTTGTATGTTTGTGTGCATACGCATATGTGTGTTTTTGTGTGCCCAGACTACTCTTAATCTTGCCTGAACACATGAATCTGTTCAGATTAAAAAATAATGTTCAGGGGTAATAAATCTGCCTGAATCTGCCAGCTGCCTAATACTTTTTTTTTTTTTTAGGCAGGCAGTTGGAATTGTGTATGCAGTATGTATCTTAAGGCTCAAGCAGCAAATTTTACATATACAAACTATACTGATGAATGCACATACAATGCAGTAGTGGCTCTAAATTCATCTTATGCTTTTATATAGTGGAGTTTCTAATTTCTAATTTCAATTGTAGTATGGTGATTTTAAGTTTATTTTGAAGTGTTACTCTAAGGTATGTAGCCAAATACCTTGTTCTAACGGCAAGCAATGCCTTGTGGAAAATTGTTTTTAAGAAAAAGGCTGTGGTTAAGCCAAGCACCTTTTTATCAAAACATGGTTAATGGCTTAAGATGGGTGTGGTGGAATTACTCCATGTTATCAGTTGATAAAAGAGCTGTATTGCTGTTTTATAAGGATATTAACCAAATGAAAGCAAAACGAAAGTTTATAGACAAATGAGTTCTGAAAGTAAAAAAACCTTTATTTATAGTGAACCCTTTATTATTGTTACCTTCCATACACTGCCAACATTGCATTTAAATGGTCCTCACCTGAAATATCTAAAATATCCACAATCAAACAATCCACTGAAGATCAGACAAAATCCCAGTTTGTAGTTGAAGCTATTAATTGATGGATACATCATTTATAGATTGACGTTTCCAGGGAAGATATTCTGAAGGGTTTGTGATGCATTTAAACACTCATGCTGTTATATAAATGTGTAAATTTATCCCATCTGACACATTGTTTTTGCACCACTAGGCAGCAAGCGGCAGTGCGAACAAGGATATATCCATTCTGCAGTGTCATGGAGAAATGGACCCAATGATTCCCGTGCAGTTTGGGGCCATGACAGCGGAGAAGCTTAAGACCATTGTGAACCCACAAAAAGTCACCTTCCGCACCTACCCAGGACTCATGCACAGCTCCTGCCCTCAAGTGAGTTAATATAATGCGCTTGCCTTGTTTTTCTAGATAATTTTGCAGTGCCAAATACACTGTGTCTGGTCTCCAACAATTCCAAAAGAATCAGTTATGACTTAAGTTATATGTGCAGTTTCTGTGTATTATAGGCTCAGAGTCAGTGTTCAGTTGAGGGCTGAACATTTTTTGTGAATAAACGGGGTGAAACAATGCATTGTGACCATGAAGTCCCAAGCTCCAAACTATTTACATAGATGTGGCCATACATTGCAGATAATGCCTATTACATTAACTTCTTCTGCCATCTTATACAACTGCATTGTTTGAACACGAAAGTTTTTGAACAGTCACCACCAACCTGTAATCCACATCAGCACCCCTCCAGGCTCCCAGTTGTAGTGGTATTTGTAAGCTGTGCAACAATGTGACTGTGGTCAGCATTTCTTTTTATTTGGTGGGGCGACGACAAGAAAAAAGTACTGAAACATTAATGTTTTAAAGTTTATTGGAAAGATGTGCAGTTATATTTTATTTTTCTGCAAGCCAATTTATTTTTTTCTGCACTGTTAAATAATGAATTAATAATAAAATTAATTTAAATTTCATAAATACATTAAATCTCTTAAAATGAATTAAATGTTAAAAAAATTTTGTAATAATGAAGCAAATACTTAAGCTTGCTATTTGGAAAAAAAAATTGGACCTTTTGTGATTAAAATGAGCAAAGTTCTAGTCAGTCAGTCATTTTCTGCCGCTTGTCCCAAGCGGGGGAGTGCTGGAGTCCATCCCAGCTCACATAGGGCGAAGGACGGGGACACCCCCCTGGACAGGTCGCCGGCCCATCGCAGGGAGTAGCGTGAAGGGGACGGCACCTTGCTCAAGGGTACCTCAGGGCAACCTATTGGGAAGGGGTTCGAACCCCTGATCCTCCAATCATGCTGCCAACGCCCTAACCACTAGGCCACCGCAGTATAATGAAAAAAATGTATTGTATTGATACAGCTTTTCTAATGTAATGTATCTGCTTGTGTTGCAGGAGATGTCTGCTGTGAAGGAATTCATTGAGAAGCAGTTGCCCCGAATCTGACCTCACTGTGACCCTTAGGCACCGACCTTTCACCTCTGACCCGCCATTCTCCCACAGGAAACAGCCATGAGCATCCCCTGCCCCACATGTGTGTGCGTGTACAAGCACACACACACACACACACACACACGCGCACATACAAACAGAGGCATGAGCATCTGCCTGTACATACTGTGAAAACGCAACGCATTCGTACATCAGTGTCTCATGCCTTTGAAGGTTCTCAAACATCAAGGACAGTCATTTCTTATTTTGTGTCACTGTACATTATACAATGTAAAGTGCACACAAATATGTGCTCAACACATACCCAGTTTACCCAACAATATTTGGGAGGATCACTGATTTTCACAGTACATTCCCATTCATTTTAAATCTTAATCTTTTTAGGCTCTCTGTTGCCCTTCCTCTAATGTGCTCGCTCTCTCTCTCTCTCTCTCTCTCTCTCTCTCTCTCTCTCTCTCTCTCTTTCTCTCTTTCTTTCCCTCACTATCTTTCCCTCTACCTGCCTCTATTTATGAGACAGTAACAGTGGGCAACACTCTTTGCTCATGACCACATAGTTAAAGCTTTCCAGAGTTGCCTGCTGCATCCAGGCTTCTGGAAGATGCAGCTTTGTCAGGTCTTCAGTGCTGAAGATCTGTCAGAGCATGAAACTGTTGCCGTCTGGAGTGACTAATGCTGCACTGCTCTGCATGCTGCTCTCACAGCCCACTGGTTGCAGGAAAAGAGAGAGGGAGAGAGCCATGCGGCCTCTTGGCCTCTCACGGGTGCTCCTGCATACGCTGAACTTTTTTGTTTTGGACTAAATACAATGAAAATGAAAGCAAACAAATCTGCTGAAATAAACCAAATGAATGAATCATCCTTTGTTCTTGACAACCAATTCTTTGTAATGTTGTTCACAAGGAAACTCATTTGGGTAGAAAGGCTGCTTACATTTGTGCCATATTTACAAAGAGCTTGAGTGAAGAATGTTTTGCAGATGTAGTAATGCATAGTATAGTAATAATTATGTTTTATAACATATCTACTAAATCATTCTTCATCCATGATGAGTTTTTGAATTTTACAATACTGTAAATGAATTAAGAAAAAGGACATTTTTGATATTTCTTATGGTTAGTGTGGATCACTCCAGGCGGCATCTGTTCCACACCTTGTACATTAGATTCTTCTAAACAAATTACATTTACTCATAACCCACCACCAGAAAAATCAATGCATTAAAGCCACAGTCAGGGATTTTCTCAGAAAACAAACCATTTACATGCTCTGCTTTAATTTTTTTTTTCTTTCTGAGACATTTGGTTGAGATTTCAGGGCTGATTTTAGATTAGTAGAAAGGCATTAGACAACACTTGTTCAAAGATCTCTGATTGTGGCTTAAGGTTATGTGTTAAGAGTGATTGCATTTTTCTTGTATTTTGTCATTATATATATATAAAAAGGTGTATGATCAGGGGTACATGGTTAAAGAGCATTACGAATGCAACAAAATTAACACTTGAAATAAACTTTACTAGTATCCAGCTAATTATAGAAATTGGGAAAGGAAGGGTGTGGTTTACAAGTTTAATTGCCCTCTCTTACAGAGTTTATGTAATTTCGACCATTTAGAACTTTAAAAACAAAGCAAGTTTTCAATAGATTGTTGTTTGCGAAGTTATGAATGTTTCTTCTCGCTTTTCTTATAGATGCTTCTCACCACATTATCTCAGTATTACTTTCTTGTATGGCCTTTACTTCTAAAGTCATGTTCCTTTTGGTTACTACTAAGTTGCTGGCATATCTACCCCGCACCATTTTTTTCTTATTAAGTAATTAGTTAACTTACTTACAGACATGTTTGTCACATGTCTCAAGGCTTGAATGTTGTGTGAATTGGGGGTGTGCTGGGCTCAGGCTGTGGTTGGTAAGCAGAAACTGGTTAAAACTCTGGGTGTAACAGTGAAATTTACAACGTGCGTGTCCTCCTGAGTTGTATTTTGTCTTTGGTTGATGTTTAATCATTTGTGCTCATTTTCGAAATTATTGTGTTCTGTCATCTATGTCTGTTTATTTGAATGACTGTGCTGAGGGACAGTTAGTTCTTCAATATTTTTCCCAAGACACCTGTATGTGGAATAAATAATACAAATCGCAGCAATAGAGTGATCCTGCAGCTATTTTACCCATCTATTTTTTCCACTGTACATCAATTGTGAGCAGCAGATAACCGAAAACAGGCACACACCTACATCTTTAGTTCAATAGCCTGTGCATACTAAAGCTAATTCCGTCCCGCTTCAGTTTATCCCCCTATACCCCATTCATCAATGGTCAGGAGCACTGAGCACAGAGCATTCACGTTCTGAGCACATCAGTAACACTGACATGAAGGGAAGCTGATAAATGCACAATGGTTTAAGACATAAATTAAGTTTATCTAATTAAAGTATCTACTCTGTTAAAGTTCAAACGCAGCTTGGAGATACAAGCTCTGTTGGAGGATTTTTGAGGATGCTGTACTGTTGTAACTACAACCAACAATACAGTGTAAAGTTATGGACCATTTCGTTAATGAGTACGTCTAACCAAATCTCTTAAGTACACCTCAGAGGTAGGATTACACACTTCAATGACTGTTTGTGGCATGAAAAATAAAAAAATAGGTTAAAAGGCCCACATCCTATATTTTTCTTCAATTTTATTATTTTATTATTCTTTTATTAAACAATATTTCTGAGCATTTATCATTGTGTATGTATAATTAATGAATATTTAGATTTAAACAACAGAAATATTGTAATCCGTTCCAGGTGAACAAAAAATAGATTTAAAATTGCACCACCTAGTTTGTTGGGTCTA
This sequence comes from Hepsetus odoe, assembly GCA_017165825.1. NCBI lineage: Eukaryota > Metazoa > Chordata > Actinopteri > Characiformes > Hepsetidae > Hepsetus > Hepsetus odoe. Next base: position 12,273,490 of record CM029368.1, read on the forward strand.
ATGGAGTCATTTTTTGCGAGTCATCATTTTTAAATGTGTAAATATGACAAAAAAGAAAGACATACTTACAAAGAAATGATTTCATGTCTCAGCTAGCCAGGTGGAGGTTATTCATAGCAGGACAGGGCGGATTATTGTCTTCAAGAAGAGTAATGGATCTGGTGGGCAAATTAATAACGAATTAACATGACGTTGAACATTATCGACTACTTTCATTGTTTCCAGCCTCGAGGTGTAAGACACGTTTCTGTCATTTGAAAGAAATATAAATACATTTACATTTGCAGCATTTAGCAGATGCTCTTATCCAGAGCGACTTCCGTGTCCTAATTACAGGGACAGTCCCCCTGGAGACACTCAGGGTTAAGGGTCTTGCTCAGGGACCCAGTGGTGGTAGTGCTGGAGGGGGTATTCGAACCTGGGACCTCTTGAGTATCCTACCACTAGACTACCACCACCCTATGTACAAATTAAACACAATTAATTATAGGTGTTAAACAGTTGCCCCAACTCATTCATCCACAGTTGCGCTACTGCTGCAGTTCGATAGTGCTGCCAGGAGGGGGCAGTGTCAGGCTTTTGTCCTTTAATATGAGAAACATTAAAGAAGAAGCAAAAGAAGAAGGAAAGCCTATGAATAAAGCCACAAATATACACCCTCCCGCTTATCACATCACACTCCTGTAGTCTGCACACTGCTTGTCAAACATCTCTGACCTTAATCCAACAGGTGAACTGTGATAGTGTGACCTGTTTATCATCTCCAGTCTGATTCTCCTGCATCACGGGCTCCACTGGTCCGAATCAGGGAGGATGAGGTATTTGTCCGACTGGCTTACCGGCTGCTGGTAAGTGTGTTTTGTATATGTATTTTGGTGTGTGTGTGTGTGTGTGTGTGTGTGTGTGTGTTTACAGCTAAATGTATGAAAACTTCCAGCTCATTGTTTTGACATAATGCCCCGTCTGGCAGGCTGAACGATGCTGTTCAGTTCTTGGGTTTGATTCTTTCAGTTTCTGGTTTGGATGAAATCCTGCGCGAGTCAAGCAGCTGGATGTCCGGCTGAGATGAGCTCGTCGGTGTCTGCAGTCTGTGACACTGAAATGAGCTCGGTCGGCCAGCCAGGAGGTGAAGTCAGTAGTTTTGGTTTGATTTGTCCATGAGCGTCCAGCTGTATCAGCTGTTGTTGCAGGGAAAAGTTTTCTTTATGGACAATCAGGAGGACTGTTGATAAGGGATGGCCGTAGCCATGACATCATGGTTAAAAACAGAGTATTTGGGCGTTTAGGGAAGCTGAATTTTCATCCCACAGCCCACTGCAGACACACAATGTTCACCAGTGAACGCTGAAGAGCTTGGTTTCTGGGGGCCAATTACTATTTACTATTCTATTACTATTTTATTATTTACACTCAGGGATTAAAACTCAGACACTGTTAGAGATCATAATCAACCCATTAATACAATTTGCACTTTTTTTGTAACCCTGAAGAAATATCATGGGTTAATTAAGCCATATGAGTTTCTGATGAAATATTTGATATATCATTTATACGTGTACCTAATAGGGTTTTAGGGTATTTATGTTTTTAGGTTTTATTTGTTATATGCTTGTGTTGATAGGAATTTCGGGATGAGCTTCCCGGGGTGGTCCTGTGGAAGGTCTGTGAAAGCTCTATATAGGCTACTGTCCCGCAGTAGTTCATCCTCACTGTGTGGATCATGACCTCTTTTATGGTAGATTTCTAAAAAATCTACTATTCTGCTGAAATGAAACTGGAATAAATATAAATCTCATCTGCAATGGGGCAGCGTATTGCAACCTGTATCTACTTGCCGTTTGATCCATTCGTTACTTTTATTTTCTTGTTTTTTTGTTAATTTGTTTATTCAAATAGGACAAACTGTGGCTGGAGAGTGTGGTCTCTCTCTCTGTCTCTCTGTCTCTGTTTACCAACTAGTGGATCAGATGAATGTTAAAAATGCTTTTACTGCTGTATTCAAATTCCAACGGCCTCTGTGGCATATCAGGAAAACCAAAGAAAAATAAACAGCTCCTTAACACAAATTAGGTTAATGCTTTACACAAAGACAGCACTGTTTTATTTTTCTAAAAGATTTTGTCAAAAGAATGCAAATGCATTTTCACCCCAGGATTTTTTGTGTCATTATGTATTTAGCTATAATCACATGGTAATAGTTAAGGTTGTGGAACAAGAATGCTTTGTTTGTGTTCTCCTCATTGTGCTACGGTTAACATGGTGCTACGGTTAACATGATGCTACTGATATTTGATATATTGTTTTTTGTTTTTTTTTTTTTTAATCTGTATGTAGTTTCGTCCAGATAATAACAAACATTTCAAGATATTTAGCTTGAGTTTAAAAAAAAAAAAAAAAAAAGTTTTTTTTGTGTTCCCAGTCATCTCAGCTCACCCGTCCCAGTTTTTTTTAAAATAAAGAGTGTGAGATGACCGTGTGAAAGGCTGTGAGTGTGGCAGACGAAGTGACCTAAAAATCAACCGGGAGGATGTAGATGCCCCCGTGCCGTTGCAGCCCTGACGCTGCACCTGCTGCTGCTGCCTGCTCTGTCTCCCATGGCTCTTTTAAGGAGATTTATTAGAGCAGAAAATGGCTTCAGCAGGAAAAAAAAATGTTTTGGCATCTCAACCAAAGCTTATGCTCGTGGCTTCAGTGGTTGTGCTATTAATAAAAGGGCTATGGGTTCTCCTGGATTATTTTGACCTAGGCAGTCATTGAGTTGATAAGTGAGAATTTGGACAGCACCAGTGAGCAATGAGTAATAGCAATATCTGTTTGGTTTGCTGCATGTGCTCCAGTTTTCTTCTCACAATCCAATACATCCACTTCAGGTGGAGGGCAGATACTAAATAGTGACTGTGTGTCTGTGTGTCTTTCCTGTGATGTGTCCATGTTGTTTAGGGATCGGCTCTAGAATATCCCTTGTCCTTGGTTAAGATTAACAACTCAGATGACAGATACATGAGCAGACATTTAGCAAAACACACAGCCCATGATTTAGATCAATTCATAATACTGGGTTCACGGTTCAATATTCTCAGAATATTTTTATCAAACTTTGCATGAAGCAAAATGATGACCATAACCCTCTTCTTGCACATCTTACTTAAGACACAAGAGCTGGGAAGTGTGAAGATTTGTGGCATATGACATTAATTTGCTGATGTTTGCAGTTTTAATGTTCAAGCAATTCATCGGATTGCAGAATTAATGAAATTTCCATTCAGCACAGTGCACATAGTCATGTTTTGGCATTGTGATATAAAAATGTATTTCTTTTGAGAAAGTGAGATGTTTTGTTAGATGTTGTTGTAGATGTTGTTTCTGTTTTGTTAGAACTACTAACAACTGTTTTGTTCATTTGTAGATCAGTTGTAACTGTGGAAAGCCTGTTTATTGCTTTGCTGCTGAGGGAAGTGAAGAAATTCCAAAGTCTGTGAGTTCCAGGGTGACTTTAATTTGGTTTTAGTCAGGCCAGACTGATCAAGAAAACATTTGTGTTGATGTTCTACAGATGCTAAATGGAATCCAAGCTAATAGCCAATTCCATTATCTTTTTCTCTGAGCTGTATTTCCTGATGAAGCAGTTCTGGTTATATGTCCTATGTGATTTTTTCAGCACATTTTATTACAGGCATGATTGATTTAATGCTTTATGAGCTATGTGTACATTGACCAATCTTTTGCATAAAATGAGTTTATTGACTGGGATTTTACAGGACCTGTAGTGTGTGGTTCGTATGCTCCCAAGCTGACTGCTGAGGCGAGTGTGAGTGCTGGCCACCTTGTGGCACCCCATACTGGCCGTCCATGGGGAACACGGCCACCAAGTTCCGCAAGGCGCTGATCAGCGGTGATGAGGTGCTGGCTTACCACATTTATGAAAGCAACCCTCAGTTTAAGGAGGCTCTGGATCCCAATGCCTCTTATGGGGAGCCCTATCAGCTCAACACTCCACTGCACTATGCCTCACGCCATGCTATGAGCCGCCTTATCAGGTAAGATCCTGAGCTAGAACAAGTCTGAGTCATTTCTAAGCTAGGGTGACTTTCCCTAAAGTACTAGGCATCATGAAAGGGCAGACATGATATCCGTGGCTGTCTGGAAGGAAGATTTAAATTGCTAATGAAGGAAAACCTTCATTAATTGCTTAATTGCTTTAAAAAAAAGTCCAATTTTTATTTATTTTTTTTCTCCCTTCACCCATCAGCATCAGGTGAGCTGGCCCCCAGCAGGCATAGTCCACAGTTACTGTGCACTGAGGCAAACCCACCAGAAGTCATCCTGTGCTTGTGAACTGTTGTTTAGCAGTGCAGTTACTGAATAAAGCACTGTTTTACATTTTGTTTTTGAGTCGAGGCAACTGAAACTGTACAGGCAGTTCCATAGGGAAGATGTTCAATAACTGGCTACACCCCCCTGAGAAAATGGCTGGTATGGTAATTACCAGGAAAAGGCAGCTGGTTACTTACTGGTGACTCATTATCCCTCCTCCTTCCCTTTTCCTACTGACTGACAGAGCGCTTAAAGTGACCAGGAGACTTTGAGATGACCCAAGGAGCGGATATAAAGGCTCCACCCTTCTTATTTATTCAGTACTATAGATGAACATGTATGAACGGTAGTTGATTTAATCTGTGAATTTGTACTTAATGTAATTTTGAATATTGTATTTGTTCTGTTTTTGAAAAACATACATTCACAGCAACAGGACATTGTATCATATAGATTTTTGGAAAGCACATTTATCTGCATCCCTGAAATATTAGCACATGTGTAATTGTCTACATTTTCATTAAAAATATGCAGCTAACCAAAACCCTGCAGGAGCCAAGTGACTATATTGTGAACACATCAACAAATAATTCTTGTTCCGCAAGAATAAATATTAATAACATTAGATCTAGCTGCCTAGATAGATTTACATGTTAAGTTGTTGTTGTTGTGTTGAGATCCACTAGAGGGGGAAGAAAATAACTGCAGTCAACTAAAAAGGAAAGTGATTATTGGGATAAATGTGGCAAGCATATTATGTAATTTCTTATTTTTAATGCTACCAGTATAACTATCATACTGTACTCTTGAGAAGACTTTAGTGAATATGATTATTAGTCCTTTTCATTCCTTGTTGAAAATAGTGCACAATGATACACATGGCAACAACAGACCTTTTGTGTCTTTTTTGGCCAGATGTATGGTGTGGTTTTGTATACCATTATCTTTAGCTATACTATCCATAGCTAGTCTTTCAGACCTCCTTTTGAAAACAGAGGATGTTTAAAAGCTGAGATGGTGCAGAATTGCATTGCAGATGCATCGAATTAGCCATGTTTGGAGTTGCATTAACTAATAAAGATTCACTGCCAGCTCTACACCCCAGACTTCCCGGAACAAAGCGCTGAGTCATTTCTACAGAATAGCCTTGTAGCCAACCAAGGGCTACGCTCACTTCTGACACTGAAAAGTGTAAATTATCCCAGGCCTGATCAAGAGTGCAATCTGAGTCTGTTATCTATCACACCACAGCTCCTAAAGTTGATTTACCTGAAAATGATATCAATCAGCCCCTGCTATCTTTTTTGGCATTATAGTTGTGAACGCTTCCAGAGCAGTGTCATGGTGGGCTCTCTGATTATTTTCTTATAATGTCTTCCCAAAGCACTCTTGCATTTACATTACATTTACGGCATTTAGCAGACACTCTAATCCAGAGCGACTTCCATGTCCTAATTACAGGGACAGTCCCCCTGGAGCAACTCAAGGTTAAGGGTCTTGCTCAGGGACTCAGTGGTGGTAGTGCTAGAGGTGGGATTCGAACCTGGGACCTCTTGAGCCATAGTCAGGTCCATAGGCAATTACCCTACCGCTTCTGTCTTTTAAAAATAACTAAAGGCTTCTTGTGACAGATAACAGTATGAGCTCTGGTCTGATAATCGAGTTGCCTTCTTGTTTGAACAAGGAGGTAGAACTTTTGAGTTGGTGGTGCTTATTGGATGCCACTGGTGACTCATGTCTATTAAGACCTACCTCAGCTGTACTTCAGGGGCTTTTACAAGAACATTAATTTGACACAGATATCCACCTATCGAAATTCACTTTTAAAGTTATTCTGTAGTTACCAGCTAGTACCCAATTACATAATATGATCTGGGTTTTTAGAGCTCAGCACATTTCTGCTACTTTTTCTTCCAGGTCTTTTCTGTTCTGCAAGGATGGAAACCCCAACAAGCGCAACATCCACAATGAAACTGCCTTGCACCTGTTGTGCATGGGGCCACACATCCTGCTGGGTGAAGGCGCTCTGCAGCCACGCCTCAGCTGCCCACAGCAGGATGAGCAGCGTCGTGCCGAGTGCCTGCAGATGATGCTCAGGTGGACAGGAGCCAAGCTTGACCTGGGCGAGTATGAGCGGGCTGACGTCAATGGCATCGACAACACGAAAAGCACCTGTTTGCACTATGCTGCTGCAGCTGGCATGAAGAGCTGTGTGGAGGTACAGAGGCGCTATCAGTCTGCAGAGTGTATTACACTAAACCTTAATAGCTCACAAGAAAGTATTTCATCTTTTGTTAATTTTCAGTTAATAAAAAAAAAAAAAGCTGTAAATTATAAAATTATTTTGAATATTTTACAGTGCTCAGGCTGTAATCAAAGTGTCTTCTATGTTCTGGTAATTTATTTGAATATAGTTTGATATGATAGTTTCTTTTCCAACATTAATATAGTGCATATGTATTGCCCCAGGGGTTTTAACAATTGAATGGTCTGAATGATCGTGCTACAAAAGAAATGCAATTTTCCCCAGTCAGAATGTTCACAAATATTGTCAAAAATGTGCAATTGGTATTTCAGTTGTGATATTGACTGAAATCAAAATTAATATGGCTAGCCTTTAATGTTTTTTGTATTCCATCTAAGTCTATTCGATTAAAGGCCTGTCACTGTTATAACTTATAACTGTGATAGCTTAATTGCTACATGGAAGTAATTTAAAGCTGACTGCAGTTGAATTATGTTAAAGTAAAACTCTGTCTACATACTTATTTATAGTACAAATATGTTAAAAGCTTGGTGTCCTTAAAATTTTGACAGGTAATTTACCTTCGACTCATCTCAGAGTGGATATAAAGAAGCAATTACTGTACAACAGTACCACAATGTCAAAGGGACCCTCTTATTTATCATACCATCCAGAAACGGCAGCTTCAGGTCATGTATACTCAGTGACTGATCATCATCTGCTAGATCATTTTCCCTGTTTTGCTCAGTTGTTGGTGAAGAACGAGGCAGACCTGTTTTTGGAGAACATGGAGCATCAGACTCCATGTGACTGTGCAGAGAAACAGCATCATAAGGAACTGGCCCTCAGTCTGGAGTCCCAGATGGTCTTTTCTCAGGACCCTGGAGCTCAGGAGATGGAGGCAGAGTATGCTAACCTGGACCGTAAAGAGGTGTGTAGTGTCTGAATGTGTTTTTTGATAATATTTTTAAACTTGCCTTATATTGGTCTAGTAGCATTAGTGTGACTGGAGAACATGAGTGAAATTTTGGAGAAGACAGTAACAGCACTTACTTGGTGCACATTAATTAGTCTTTTCAAAAATGCTCCATCTTTTTGAAGGACCAATGGTTCTTTGAACATCTTGGCAGGGCTAGCAATCCTTACGTATGGAGACAAACATTTATTGTGTGTATATATGTATGTTTGTTGTGCTTCTTTTGGCTTTGCTGCAGTGACCTGCCAGTACCACTTCCTCAAAAAGTGCATGCATAATTTTTGCTGCTCCCTGATGTTTTGGCAGTGAATTTATGTTTGCCTTTAAGGGAGATTAGTAGTAGTCAAATTTCCATTTGCAGTGGCAGCTGCAGATTATAACATAATATCAGAGACCTAAGCTAAACAGTGTTGTGGATTTTACGGCCACTGATTTATTTTCACTCATTGCATTATCCGTCTGTCTATCTGCTTTCAAAACCTCCAGGCATACGAGGGACTAAAGCTTCAGGATCTACGTCGGCTGAAGGACATGCTAATAGTGGAGACAGCTGACATGCTGCAGGCTCCTCTCTTCACAGCTGAGGCACTTTTAAGAGCTCATGGTATAGTTCTAGCACTTTGTGGGATGTTAAAGGCTGTTGTTAATACAAAGAGTTCCAAAGTTGTTTTTTTTTAAAGGGGTTACCTTTAAGTACATAACATTCCACTCTTATTAATTGAATGTCAAATGTATAAATGTAGCTATATCATGATCCTGGATGTTTAATTCATGTTAGAAAAACATTCAGTTTTGAACAAAAAAAATTCAAACAAGCAAAGGAGGTTTGGCCCAATTGCATATGATGGGGTTATGCTTGATCACTTAAGTTTGTTGACATGGATGGAATTAAACAGCATTCAATAAATATCCACAGTATTAACATTTATACTTATAGTTTCCTGGTTTGAGTTCCTTTGAGTCCTCTGTTAACGTTTCAGGACAAAAAGTAAACCATTTTATAATGAGCTGGGATGTGTATACAGCCAGGGGAAGTGAAGTACAAAGGATGAAATATACTACAAAAATAAATGCTTGGACAGTCAACATATCAGCTCCAGAAAAGTACAATAATACCAAGAGCACATTCCTCTGAAGATAAATGTTTTGTTATGTTTTTTGTTTTCAAGCTAGTAATATTCTCATTCTGATATGGTTGCTGCAATACTGGAATGAGTGTTCTGATAAGAAATTGTTTTTCTTATTTTTGTAAGGTTTTTAAAAGCCTTGATCTTGTTTATTCTTAATCCTAATTTGGCAGACTGGGACAGAGAGAAGCTTCTTGAAGCCTGGATGTCTAATGCAGAGAACTGCTGTCAGCGCTCTGGTGTGCAGATGCCCACTCCTCCACCCAGTGGCTACAATGCCTGGGACACGCTGCCTTCCCCTAGGACACCTCGCACCACCCGCTCCACGCTCACATCTCTCGATGAGATAAGCCTGTCACCTGCAGATGATGGACTGGCCCCAGTGAGTTACTTTATGCAAGCCAGAAGAAAGGATAAAACCTGAATTTACAGTAAATTATTTGCTGACTAAGCAAAACAAAACAAAAAACCTACATTGTGCAGTCTTTAATTAAATAGTTGTTTTTGCATTTAATATTGCATTTATTAGTTATAATTTGTTTTTTTTTCTCCATTAGTGTGGAATTTGCATGTGTGCTATTTCCGTGTTTGAGGAGCCTGTGGACATGCCATGTGGGCATGAGTTCTGCCGAGCATGCTGGG